>CAVNYN010172494.1:785-32734 GCA_963692815.1 Nyctanthes arbor-tristis
ACCCCCCCCCCCCCCCCCAAAAAAAAAAAAAAACCTCCAACCCTTCAGCTTTTTTTTTTCCACTTTTTTTTTAATTTTTAAATTCTTTTTTTTTTAATTTGAATGATAAGGGTATAAAGGCAATTCATTCAACAATTTAACGAAATTTTGGATGGATTCGGTTAGTAGGGATTTTTTGTGCGTATTTATGAAATGTTGAGGACTCAGCGTGCTAAAAAAAGTTAAAGACCCAGGCGATTCAAAGTGTAAAGATTGGGGACCTTTTGTGAAATTTATCCTACTAACTTTCTTCACTCAATAGTGGTAAGTGTAATTTTACACTTATTTTGAGCCATTAAAATTAGATTTTTATCATTGTCTTTATTAAATTTTCTACTTAATTTTATTTGTTTTTATTTATTTTAAGATTATACCCGATATCAAAGAAATTGGATGAGAAATGAAAGAAAAATGGTTAAAATGGACGCGGTTTCCGTGGTAAAGGATCGAAGTTGAAGTGTGAATAATTTTTAACATAAAAATATGCATATGTTGGTAGCCCAATTTGCATGAATCTTGCATAAGAGAGATTGCCGTGGGTGTACATAGAAAGAGAGAAGTCCGAGGAGTCAAAGGAGCCGTGCATCGCGAGGAAAATAATGTCCGACGTGCCGGAGGAGAAGGGACGTTTGAGAGCCGTGTACAACTAGGTTTGAGAGTCTTCTCCGGGAAGATATTAGATAAGAAACGACGTAGAATACATCGTGAATTCGTCTCCTTCGGGTTTTGTATTCCTATTTTTGGAGTTGTTTTATGTGCCTCAACATGTTAGGTTAAATATATTGTGCTAGGAATTGCGTTGAAACTATTGTTGACCATAAGTTTTGAATAAATTTCTCGCTTTTATTATTTGATATTTAGTTATTTATTATTCACTTATATGTCCGTTTTAATACTTGATTAATATTAATTCGTGTTTGTAATTTATACTGCTTTTGAGAGATTCGATATAAATTAGCACATGATAATAAATAATACAGAGTCATATATATTGATTGTCTATGTTATTATACCTTGTGAAATCGCTCGATATCCTATACTTAGTGCAACATTTTGTAATTTTCTAATTTATTTATTGCATTTTTATATGTTCGCATGTATCATAGAGATATATTTGGATCATGATAAAAATAGATTTAATTTGTATTGAGAGTGTAAAAATTAACATATAAGGAACATCGATTGTCAACATATAATGAGAATTGTTTGAAAACGAGTAATGCATGGTTTTAAGTGTCAACAATAATGGATTCGTAGTCCTAGCAGGCTTATAATTTTGTAACGACCCGCTCTACTTTGACATAATATTGTCTACTTTGGGCCTAACTCGCCCGGTTTTGTTCTTGGGGTTCTCTGTAGCGACCCGCTCCACTTTGACATGATACTATTCACTTTGGGCCTAACCTACACGGTTTTGCTCTTGGGCTTCTACCCAAAAGGACTCATGTCAGATGGAGTGGATCTCTTAACTTATAAACTGATCTCCTTTTTTTTACCCAAATGATGCGAGATTGAGGCTGTTACAATGATCGCACCTAAGAAAGCCCAACGTCCTCGTTGGCCACACTTCCGTTAGGCTATGCTCTGATACCATCTGTAACGACCCACTCCATTTTGATATAATATTGTCCGCTTTGGGCCTAACCCACACGGTTTTGTTCTTGGGCTTTCACCCAAAAGATCTCATACCAGCCGGAGTGGGTCTCTTAGTTTATAAAATTATCTCTTTTTCTCTACCCAAGCAATGTGGGATTGAGGTTGTCACAATTACCCCACCTATGAGGGCCCAACGTGCTCGTTGGCCACACTTCCGGTTGGGTACTGCTCTGATACCATCTGTAACGACCTGCTCGACTTTGACATGATATTGTCTACTTTGAGCCTAGACGGCACGATTTTGTTCTTGGGTTCTCACCCAAAAGGCCTCATGTCAGATGGAACGCGTCTCTTCTCTTAAAAACTGTCTTACTTTCTCTACTCAAGCGATGTGGATTGATGCTATCACAAATTTAATTGCTTTTTACATTTGTAAATTATTATTTTTTTTTGAAAGAATATTTGTAACTTATTTTAGTTGTTAAATTTTCATAAATAAATTTTATTGATTTAGAAATTATTTATCAAAATTTATTATGTGTTATTTTATTTTTAAAGTTGAGATCAACTAGAGTATATTTAGTAGATTTAGTTCTCGTGGGTTCGACACCCCTATTCACTACTTTATTACTTGTTAACAATCTATTTACTTCTGGGTAGGGGTGTGCAAACGGTTTTCGATCCCGGGTTTTTGAAGGACCAAGACCGGACCAAACATCTTCGGTTCAGTCCCGGTCTCGGTCCTAAAAATGGCAAGCCCAAACGGTTTCGGTCCCGGTTCGGGCTCGGGTAATGAATTCGGTTTTTTCGGGCTTTTCCGGGCTTATGAATAAAATTTTCTATAGACTTAGTACGTAAAAACACATATAAACAAAGTTTAGAATAAACAAATATAAGAGCTTTATACGCAACAAAAGTATTAACATGCCTCTGTAAGGTAGAAGCACTAGACTTACTTGTATTTTTTATTTTTTTTTTATTTTAACAAATTTAAAATTATTAAATATTTGAAATATATATTCTAAATTGGAAAATAAATGTAAAAATCATAAATATTATATATACTTTATAATTTTAATAATTTTACAATACAATTTTGATATTTTCAAAAGATAAAAGATAGATAATTCCTACTTTATTATACATTTATAGGGATTAAATATTACAAAAATAATGTAATTATCAAAAATAAATAACACTTATAACTTAAAATAAAAACAAGAAAATCAATTTCACTTTTTTACCAATAAGAAAACCACTTGAATAAATGAGAAGATGTATAAGCACAAATTCTCCACGCTTATATATAAATATATTTATATATATTATATAATAATAGCATGTAACTTAAATAGAGTCAATAAATATATTTTAAATTCGAATAATTTCTTTTAACAAAATCCTTACAATGTTGTAAATTCTAGTAACATTATTTATTAACACAATTATTCTTGACTATTGCTTAAAAAATAATATAATAATGATGATTTTTGAAAAAGTTTATTGGCCAAAAAATTCCAACTTGAAAAAGAAATTTAGTGGTATTGTTTTAACTTTTTAATTGTCTCACATTGAAAGTTTTGTAAAAAAAAATATGATTAGAGCTTATAAATAAGATGGGCCTTTGTGTAAGTGACTATGTAAATGAAATTTTGTAGATTTTGAGGCAAATTAATAATTCTCTTGGTTCTTTATATTTAGTTTAAAGTTTAAATGATTGTCCCACATTGAAAGTTTAGTGAAATGTCAAATAATTGGGACTTATAAATAAGATGACCCTTTTGTGCAAGTGACTATGTAAAGGAAATAGTTTTGATTCTTAACTCTTGACTATTATGAAAAGTGAAAATCCGGTTTCAATTTATATATTTTTTTTAAAAAAAAAAGTCAACCGGTCTTTGACTGGGTTTCCAGGTTTTCAAAAAAAACCCGGGACCGGACCGGTCTTTTTGGCCACAAAGCCCGGACCCGGACCGGCCCGTTCGGTCCGGGTTTCGGTCCGGTTCACCCGGACCCGGTCTTTTTGCACACCCCTACTTCTGGGATAAAATCGACAACTTGAAGTAAAATAACATGAAGCATTTAAAATACTAGTGATAGCACGTGCAACATATCTTTGATGCCATATACTATATCATAAATTGTAACGCACGTGTCGTATCTTTGTTGCCATATACTATATCATAAATTGTCTCTGAATTGTGTCATTGGATAATGAGTTACATTTTCTTAACAAGTACATAAGCAAGGTAAAAATATAGATGTAAATGAATTATAATTGACGGATCTACCATCTTATTTTATTCTTCAACTGGGTGCCTCCCAACCACTTCACGAGCAACACATGAAAACTTTCCATATCTCAATTAAGTAGTCATGCCCAATCTTTGAAATCTCCAATCTGATTTTGTGAAGTGATTGTTAGGGCTTCTAAACAAGAAATTGCGCATAACTGGCCACAAGATAATGAGATCTAATAACTAACTCCATGTCTAACTATAGGCTCATCTGACATTCCATTCAAATTCAATCTCCAGCTAATAAAAGTTCACCAGTAACAGAATTTACAAATGATGTTACATCATAATACTCAATGCATAATTTAAACATAGTCACATAGTCAATTCTTATAGTAGACGCAGAAATAATTTGAGTCCAATAGATATTGAAGTGCCTAAGTTACATTATCATAACATAATACATATATCCTTTAAACCGAGCCACAATAATAATAGTCACATAAATATTTATAGAAATGCATAAACACTTGACTCATAATAAATATATCCTTTAAACCGAGCCACAATAATAATAGTTAAATAATTATAGAAATGCATAAACACTTGACTGGTATCATTGACCTAAGTCCTAACCATAGAATAATCACATAAAATTTAAATAGTAAAATACATGTGATCACATAAATATTTATTGAATAACGTAAACATTCAATTATTTGATTCAGAACTCACATAATCTTGGGAGGTACAAGAATAACTTACGCTTAGTCATAAAATATTAATGTTGGCGCCTAAGATATACAACCATTCTATTTTACTTAAATAACAAAAGAGACTTCAAAATGAAATAATCCAACATAGAGTGACTTTTTTTTTCACACCTAAAAAGAAAAACAATGGCAGATGAAGAAATTGGTATTAAACACTCAACTATACCCCTGGCCTTAAAGATCTCCATTTCTAACTACAAAAATTTGTATTGGAGCTTCCGGAAAAATAAATGATCTCAAAAGAAAGAGAATTTATGTACCATTTAGCTGGTGAACTGATACACATGGCGCAGCCGGTTACAAATAATGGTTCTCAATCTTTTCCATTGCTAAGGCTAAACTCAACAACAACAATGAACTCACACAGCTAACCCTATAAAAGTTACACAACAAAAAGAGGAAAGACAACAAAAGAATGTTACAGGTAGGTGTGAAGTGATGAATATAGCACATCATTATCCATGTTTTATGACTGTATCTCATGCATCCAATCACAAGTGCTACTGTTAGACACCCATTAGTCATTTGTAGATTACATTAATTGGGTAATTTGGCTCTTCTAAAGGCCAAATAGTTGCGTAATGTCACATTGCATTGGAATTCTTTTTAAATATTAAATAAGCTTAGAAAATGCGAAATAATGGTTCTCAATCTTTTCCATTGCTAAGGCTAAACTCAACAACAACAATGAACTTACACAGCTAACCCTGTCAAAGTTACACAACAAAAGGAGGGAAGACAACTAAAGAATGTTACAGGTAGGTGTGAAGTGATGAATATAGCACATCATTATCCATGTTTTATGAATGTATCTCATGCATCCAATCACAGGTGCTACTGTTAGACACTCATTAGTCATTTGTAGACTACATTAATTGGGTAATTTGGCTCTTCTAGAGGCCAAATAGTTGCATAATGTCACATTGCATTGGAATTCTTTTTAATATTAAATAAGCTTAGAAAATGCGAAAACTAATCTAATTACATAAAGTCTTCCATCATCATTGCTACCGCAGCAAAATAAAGATTAATTAATTGAAATTTTTGAACTATTAAAAAGGTAAATATAGGAATACAAAAACGCAAAAAATAAATAGATACCAAGTATAACAAAAGGTAATGCTAGATTTTATTTTATTATTGTATTATCAAATTGATGGAGCTTAACTGTTATGATTTGAATATTGTAACAGGATTTCAACATGAATACTACCGAAACTAAAAAAAGAAATTAAGAAATTTGAAACGGAAAAAGGAAAACATCTATTAATTTGGTTGCAATTAACTCAGCTTTGCCCATGCTCTTAATCCAACTCTCTCTTGACATTTACAAGACGAAACGGCATAATAATATTAACCAAATTGCAAAAACAGAAAGGTCTTATTAGAGGATTTTCAATCTTGAATCGAAATTGACCACAAAACCCACAACTTGAAAGGCCAGAGAAACCCACATATTACAACAAAGAAACAGCGGACGAAAACGTATAGCAAAGGCAAAACAAAATCCCCAAATTGATGCCCAAATTGCCGAGAAAAAAAGAAGGCGAGAGACACCCGCATATTACAACAAGAAAGAACGACAAAGGAACAACGGACCAAAAAGGACAGCAATGGCAAAACAAAAATCCACAAATTGATGCTGAAATTGACCCAAAAAAAAAACCAATATCTAGAAGTCGGCGAGCACCACATAATCCAACAACAACGTAGAAGAGGAATAAAAAGAAAAACAAAGAAATCGGATAAATCAAATTTCCAGCTTGAATGTGAAGCAAAAAAAGAAAAAGAAAGTAACCTAAAGAAATTTACCGGCTACGAAAAAAGAAATCCGGCCAATTGCACGTTGAAAAGAGAAGAGCGACGAGGCAATACGGTAGTTTTTATTGCGAGCTTAGTCCTAGTCATAGCAGAGGAATAGAGAGATCGAGATTAGGGCTTTGGAAGGATAATGGCATACAGTGTCGTTTGCTCATATGAGGTGAATTTATATGATGCATGAAAAAAAAGAAGGAAGAACAAAATGACGTCGTATCAGATGACTGAAATGAATAGTAGAATTTAAAGTGGCTCTTTTAATATATAGTGGATAGACAAAAACCAAGCATGACCCATGTAACACTCATCAGCATTTCAACTTAGCAATTAACTGACGGTTTAACAATTTGCAAAACTGACACATCAAAAAATAGCACAAATTACCATAGCCAACCCATTAATCAACCATCATAAAACAATGGGCAAATTGGAACTAAACGTTCTTACTTTTGATCTATTTTGTACAAAATATCCCTATTTATCAATTTTTGACATTGACTACCCTCAAAATGACGTTTTCTTGTGAAAAGCATCCATACTATTAAAATTAACTCCCAAAATTTGTCAAACTAATGCTTAGAAACCAATTAATATTCAAAGGTATTTTTGTCCGATAACTTTTGTTGGGTTTATTGTAAAAAATAATCCAAAATTGAAAAGGAAAGAAGAAGAGTTCTTGATGGAAAAAGAATTCAAATCATAGAAGAAATTGTCTTGTCTTCTAAGTCAACGAAGCCTATAAATAGATGTGTTTTCTTCTTTTTTTACGCACAAGTGGTATAAGTGAGATGGGGGGAAATCGGTAAGTCTAGCACTTTGAGAGTTTTCTTATAACTCTTTGTGGTTTATTCAAATGGTAGAAAATTAAGTGTGGTAAAACTCAAGGTGATTCTTCCGGTGTCACTTGGGTTGGGTCAGAGAGTCTTGTGAAGAAAAATAGTAGCCTAGTGTCTTGAGATTTCTTTAATTCTTTGCGGGTCTGGGAAATAGTAGAAATTAGTAGAAGCGGTAAAACTTGTTATATTTTTCTTATAATACTTGGGGGATTTGTTTGGCAAGTAAAAATTCTGTATATTTGTAGTGATTTTAATCATGTAATAGAAAGCTTTAATAGGCCGTTAAATTTTTCTTCATCTTATATTTTTCTTGTCTCGATTAAATTTCTTAAACAACGGTCCTGCGGGCGTAATCGGGGAATTTGCCTTAATTCCCAACGTTTTTTCTCTCTAAAAAGAACTAGGCAATAGTCTTATGCCAAATAATAGCATTAGATGTTTGGATAGAAGTACCTAAGCGAACAAATTTTCACGCACTTTTTAAAGTGAAAACACCACTTGAGTTTAGTCCCCAAATGGCTTGATCAGTACACGAACTTTCCACTGGAATCTTGCAAATTTGTTGCACTAAAAGGTCTCCGACAATATTTTTCAATGCCATATGGCACTAGTGGCCTCCCTCAAGAAAGTCAAAAATAGGATTCTGATTGAAAGTGATTGGATTTGGGGGATATCTGATGAATACTACCGTCCCTAAACCATGTATCAAACCAGAACGAGAGATTTCCTTCACCAATGTTCCATATGATATGATTTTCAGCAATTTGAGAGATTCTTTTGATATATTTCCAAATACTAGAGTTAGAGAGCTTTTTCTTGGTTAAAACCGGATGAGATTTTTTGCAATACTTATAATGCATAGCCTTAGCCCAAAGTCTTTTTCCCATTTTGAATTTCCACCAGAAGTTAATGGAGAAAGCATCAATAAGATCATGTAGTCTCCTAATGCCAGTACCACCTTCCGCAGTAGGTTTGCAGATATGCCCCCACTTTGTCGACTGGAGTTCTTTTTGCTGGTCAGATGTGCCCCAAAAGAATTTAGTGAAAATAGATTCCAATTCTTTGCAAATGTATTGTGGAAGGCTAGACACTTGGAGGGAGTAGACAGGAATGGAACAGAGAACGCTATTAATTAGGGTGAATCAAGCTCCCAAGGAGAGAATTTGCATTTCCCAGCCTTGAACTCTTCTCTTAATTTGTTCCACAAGGTGTGTAAATAACAGTCTCTTGTTTTTACCGATGTAAAGCTTGATACCCAGGTACATGATAGGTAGAGAGAGCTGGGGAAAACCAGTAATGTGCTTGATGTTGTTAATCAACATTGACAGATATTTCTGGCTTACCAAAAATCCACTTTTTTCTTTATTGATCCTCTGACCCGATACCTTTTCGTATCACACCAAGATATGTTGAATTACCTCAATGCATCTTTTTTCCCCATTTGAGAAGATACAAATATCATCCGCAAAGCTTAGATGAAAGATGCAGGTATCTCCACCATAACCATATCTTCAGTTCTCCCTATTTTCCATCAAGAGATTGAGCTGCTTCAAGAGGACTTCTATAAAGAGGACAAAAAGAAAGGGTGAGAGAGGATCTCCCCTACCTAAGTCCTCTTTCACCCATAAAGAAACCAGATTGCTTACCGTTTGATAACTAAGCCCTTGAAATACATCGATCAATCAGTCTTATCCATTCCTCAAAAAACCTAAATTTCCAGAGAACAGTGAAAAGGTAGTCTCAGTTAACTCTGTTATAAGCTTTTTGTAAATCAAGTTTGAACATGACATTTCCTTCTCTTACCTTTTTTTATAATGAATGAATCATCTCTTGAGCAAGAAGAGTGTTATCACAAAATTCTCTTTCCTTAACAAATCCATTTTGATTTTCTGAAATAAGTTCAGGAAGGATACCAGCTAGCCGGTTGGTGATGACATTTGAAATGAGTCTGTTAACAATTGAACAGAGGCTGATAGGTCTAAAATCAGACCAAGTAATTGGATCTTCTTTTTTGCGGATTAGGCAAATAGTAGTACTGGCAAAATATCTGTGCAAAAACCGACCCCTAAAAACGTCTTGAATTGCTCAGAAAAACCATTCGGGCCAGCGACCTTAGCACCATTCATCTCACATAAGGTTTTGAAGATTTCATCCATTGAAGGGAGGGCCATTAAGCTTGCATTATCTGCTGGGGTAACACAATGAAGGATTACAGCTAAGAAATCCTCATCCTAATCAATGGGATCTTTTTGAAAGGATTGCTGGAAGAAATCAATGGCAGACAGCTGGATTTCATCCTCATTAGTAAGTTCATTGCCTTGCCATTGAATGCTGTGAATGCGACTCTTCATATATCTTTTATTAACCAACACTTGAAAGTATTTAGTATTCTTGTACCACACTAGAGCCAATGTGCCGCCGCTTTATGTCTCCAAATTTTCTCATAAAAATAAGGGCTTGGCTCAGAATAGCCTGAGTTTTACGGCAGTTCATGCGGTTCTCCAGAGAAGGATCATTTTCAAAAGCAAGCTGTGGCTGATCAACCAAAAGTTTGGCCTCATGAATTTGTGTTCTGGTGTTTTTGAAAACTTCTTTATTCCAAATCCTCAAAGCCTCTTTCAATCTCTTCAACTTAAGTTGGAGTCTCCACATTTCGTTGCCTTCACATTCAATTCTCCAATTTTCTTTAACCATATCCAAAAATGTGTGGTGCTTTGTCCATACATTCAAGAAATGAAAAGAAGAAGGATTCTGACAATTTTGCTTAATATTCTCAACAAGAATGAAGCAATGGTCCAAACCCGTAGAGTTTAGGATTGAGGCTTTGCATTAAGAAAGATTTCAGCATTTCCAAAAATTTTATCGAGTTTTTCGAGTAGTCTCCCATTAGACCATGTGAATGAGAAACCCGTGGAGCTGAGATCAAGTACTCCACAATCAAATATGGCATCTTCAAAATCAAGAACCGATCGATATCTATCGATAGAGTGATCACTTCTATCAGAGTTGTATCGAACAACATTGAAATCTCTTGCCACAACCAGGGCTCAGTTGGTTGGGCAGCTAAGAGCCGGAGATCATCCCAAAGTGTATGCCCAGTAATATAGTAACAATTTGCATAAACCACAGAAAACCAAAAGGCACTCCCTGAGGTTAAACTGGAAAGTTTAACATGGACTACTTGGTTCGAGGAGAAATCAATATGGCAAGTTATAGAGTCCTTCCACATAATCCCAATGCGTGCATTATTATTAGGGTAACAGTGTTGGAAGCCCAGCCGTCGGCATAAAATTTGTAGTGTGAATATAAGCATCCTTATTTTTCTCAATCATCATCATAACAAAAATTATATTTCTCCACATTTCCAAAATAATAATAATAATAATTTCTCTACTGAATATAAAAGTGAGGTTGATTGTAAAAAGTTGGTAAATTTTTCTCTAAAAATCATTTTCTACCTTCTGGTAACATAACCCCATTTTCTTTTGACCAAAAAAAAAAAAAAGAAAAGAAAAAGAAAACTATATGGTGTAAGTTTTTGTTTTTAGGTAATTCATGCTTTCTAATGTAAATTCTATTTCAATCAAACACATTATAGAGTTATGAAATTTATTTTTTATAGAATTCAATTACCTGAAATTCAATTAATAAGAAAATATTTTCTTTTCAAACAAATTTCTTACTTGTAACCCAAAACACTAACCTTAAAGATGAATTTTTCATTAATGATTGAAAATTAACATATACTAAAATATTGTGGTTTGAATGGTGCCGCTTGTAGTGATTACGATCACGTATCAAATGGGAGGTCTCGGACTCTTGAGATCAAACCACGACTACCATATCCCCTTGTATCAAAAAAATATAATAAAAAATAAAAAAAATACTCTAGAATACTAACTTTACACTAGAAATTGAGCAAAAAATTTGAAGAAAGATCGTGACAAAAATTCTACTGTGAAAGCCAAGGCTCATTCGATTGAGTCTTTATTGTTTTATTTGGTTGATGAATAATATAAAAGCGTTCTTAAAAAAAGGAGGACGCTCTTAATTTGTGGATTTTGAAGTTAGTCAATTATAGATTCCTCGGACAAAATGATAGACATGCATGCATGTAAAAAGGCCAATCAATATCGGACTTTTTATTTTTCTTCAACTACGTATAAAACTGTAAATTGATGTTAACAAAGAAGATTGAAAACAAAGTTAAAAGCACGGGTAATAAACATATCCCTTGTGGTCCATCGACGCCATCAGCGTCCAAGAAAAGCTTGTTGATTTCAACGTGTTCAGCTTGCAATATTTCGATAGGGAATTTGCACGTTCCAATTGAGGGATCCTCCGTAACAACCTTGCCAAAACCTCGGAAATGACATGCTTGCTTGTCGACCTTTTGTTGTCTCATTTGGAAGTACCTATTGAAAACATAGGAAACATTCTGTTTGAAATCCAAGTGGCTGCAAGAACCTCCCGGCTCAAGGCTTGTGCAATCGGCATACGAACACGCCAGATCGACCTCTTGCTTCACACTGCCGATGCTTAAGGTTTTCGTGTCATCGAGTATGCACCATCTTTTAGGCATGCGTGTGACACCTTTGGCGGCAACAGGGAAAATATTACGCCCTTTTCCTGAGAAATCAATCTTGAATTTTGGTACGCCATCGGAGTTGAAAATCCCCCAGTGACGTTGGAAACCGCCCAAGCGGGGATTAAGCCGGTTTTCGTCCATAAGGCTGTGTAGGTATGCATCAATTGGCATCCCTGGCCGCATTGGAGTCCCTTCATTTCCACTAACATGTGGTAGCAAGCCTTTGTAAAATCGCCGTGCATTTGTACAATTGGCATTCGGATAACCATCCGTTGGCCAACCGATCTGTCCAACAACTAGTTTTACATCATCTACACCCGCTTTCTTCATCGCCCAATGGAAAGAATCGTACAAGAAATCGAAAACGTTGGTGTAAGTTAGGCCGTTGTCATCCCGTATGACGAACGGGGACTTGTTATCAAAGAATGCAAATTCAAGGTCCAATCCATGTTGTTGGCAATAGTGGATGGGATAAATTTCCAGAAAAGCAGGAGCATTGTTTTCTCTCAAGAATTTCACATAATCAACCATTTTATCCTTTACATCATCACGAAAATCAGCCGCAGACGGCTTCATTATGTCGTGCTTCAAAACGTCGCTGTAATGAGGAATGGTCGCTTTCACATTTGCATAGCCAGCATCATTTAAAGCGATCTGGATAAGTTTCATTACATCAACCGCCTCGTCGTATGTCTTGTCATTGAAAGTCCTTGAAAAGGGTTGAGCTCCAACATGGATGTACCTGTAATTAAAAAAATATATTTATCGATGAGAACAACAATAACAATAGAATTGAAACCTATATAGTTATAGAACATTCTCAAACCTTATGTCTACATTGTTGGCCAAGAAATTCACTACCCATTTTTGAACCCATTCTCCAGCTGCCGGGATACTGTTTATCGTGTAGAGGCGAACGTTGGAGAGGGTAATCGATAGCCTGATCGGGCTGTTGCTAAAGGCGGCCATGACGTTTTTAGAAGGGGAGAAAATTTTGGCCTCATCAATTCCATTTTGTAAAAGCATTTCTACAACAATTGAAGGGATCACTCTCTGGGAGGCTTGTCTTCCCCAGGCGATACCAATGAAACCCTCTGCGGGTTTTGCAGTAAACAAAACCATGCAAATCAATATTAATGTGGCAATGGATGTCACCAATTTTGGAGAAAATTTCATGTCCTTGGAGTTTTTTTTTTTTTTTGGGTCAGACGTGTGCTCTTCCGATCTGTTCTTGTTTTTTTGGAAACCCTGCTTATTAAGCATGAAAATATTAATTGGTCAAATGTGAATGATTTATAAGAGGTTTTTAAATGAGAGAAGACATGGGATATTACATCCCAGTTGATATTTTCAACGAATCAAAATCTGTTGTCTCATTTAGTTGTTCTTCGTAGCTGTCAGTTTCTACCTAGCAAATTCTCGTAATTTGGAAGTCAAAATACGTTGCATGATTGCTTTTATTCTTTGTTAACTAGAAATCAAATTTGTTTACTTATTTGATACGCACGAGAAATACTTTGATATTGAGGGTCGAGTATTTATTGAGTTCTATTATTTTGTAAATTCTTGACATCTTTTTCTATTATTAGTATAAATAAATGTCATTTATAATTAAAATATAGAATATTGTTTTTTTAATAAAAAAATATAGAATACTGTTGTTCGTTTACAAATGGCAATTTAACTGCCCTCGCTCCTTTTGTTGCAACCAACTAGTCTCACTCCCGATTTAAAACAAGAAAAAGAAAAAATTAGTCTCACTCAAAACACAATTCAAAGTCTAAAAATGACAGTTCAAGTGGTAAAGAGTATCTCTTATCAAGATAACGTCATAAGTTCGCGTTTATAATAGTATCCCTCTCCAAACCGACAGGCAGACCTATGTTAGAGCTTATCTATTTAAATTAAAATAATTAAAAAAATTCGGGAAAAAGAATACAACAAGGCAATAACACAAAGCGAAATATCAGCCTGGCCTATCTTACGACTCACCCGTTTTTGGCCTGGTGCAAAGCTCACTTTATTGCTATCTTAATTCATTTTTACTGGTAATGAATTTTTTATTTGATATAATAATGAATTTTTTTTATATATCGGCTCATCAATGGAGTTTGATCTCTAGTAAAGATGAATGAATAGCATTACTAAAAAATATACGGTTTTGATATCAAGGCTCAAGTTAATTTGGGAGTTCAAAAGAAATTTAAAGGGAGGGAATTGTATGTCACGTGACAAGGTGTGCGTTAATATTATGGTGGCATGTGAACTTGGTCAAAGTATATGTGGGGAGTTGGAAAAGTTCACTCATAAACGAATTTTGTGCACATATATAATATAAAATAAAATAAAATGAATCTAGCTAGGAAGAAAAGCTGAAAATAACATCTAAAAAATTGTACTTTATTAAAAGAAAAGTTAGCATGCACAATTAAGACTTAAATGTATTTTGAACCCGAGCAAATTCGACTAGCATGGCACCAGGGTCTAGGTATATACATAGTTCTATAAGAAAGTGTCCAGATGCTTCTAAAGCAAATCAGATGAGTCAACAATTCGTTTGAGGAATAAAGTACTGTGTTTTAAAAATTTTTAATAGCTATTAAGAAGATCGTAGTTATGGGATATTCTTATAGGTAGCAATGAGCCAAAGAAGACACAGAGGAAGAAGAAGAAGAATAAATAATAATAATAATAATAATAATAATAATAATAATAATAATAGAGTGTTTTGAGCAAAAGCCCAAAAGACAACGTTCTCTATTGGAAAGAAGAAATATGGGCCTGCTTCCCAGCCATTGTGTAGATTGTCTTCTAGGAATGCCATAAATAACACTATATTAATTCTTATAGAATGGCAATAATTTCTTTCTCCAGCCTTTTCAATTGTAGCACTTTATCTTGTGGTGTGGGTGATAAAATATTTACCTTGTTCTCTGTTACAAGAACGCTAATCATTAAGAACTATACATCATGTTTTACACTCTGACATTAATTGTATATGCAAACTATGTTTAACTTTATAATTACATATTAACTTCTAAACTATCTCAAAAGTTATATATCTTATTCAACTTATCTTGCGCACGTAAATTGATTGATTAGTGACCTATCAAAGACTGGGGCCATGGCCTATAGGCTATGGGGCTATAGCATGGACTTGTAATTTTTACTTGCTTGCACAGTACAAGGCAAAATTACTGCACGAAACCCACAAACATTGTTGAGAATCTTGAGTGGGGGGAACATGCATGGGGTCTATAGCTGGCCACACACTTTGGCTAGGAAACAAAAACACCATTTGGATCTTATCTTTATACAAGGCCCCATATACATAAAAATGTTACTTTTTCCTTTTCTCCCCTAAACAACTTCCTAGATTTTGTACACACAAATTATTGTTCCTCTTCATGTATGACTGAGGTTGGTGGAAAGATTTTGCATTCAAAAGCAAATGTATAATGCAAGCTTCATATTATTTTCAAAGTCTAATGCAAAGGGTCCATACACATTTGTCTCTCATATAAATTTTTCCACACATAATTATTGTGAGAGTGGGAGTGTAGAGAGAGATACATCATTACAATACTTAATAGTAAATTAATCGTCAATCTTTCACTTTAATTGTAACATCATATTTCAATGACAAAGGCCGTATAAAATGACTGCTACTTGTCAATTGTGAAGTTTAAACTATTAGATCGAATCATTTTTTTATTTTTCATTATTATCGTCAGTACATTCCTTCACATGTAGTCAAGTTAACTTTTTTCCATTTAAACATAACATATGCATAATCTATTTAATTGAATGGCATGGAGACCTCAACCCAGAACACTTGCTTACTTTTTAATATCATAATAATAGAGGTCACTTAATCTAAAAAGCCATATTAAATGATGAAACCGACACGATTAAGTATAAAAATATTAAATATTAACCAATTAAAAAAAGCTTCCTATTAAGGCTGTCCCCTCAAGTTTTAGTTACTTGGTTATCTTGTTGAAATTTTAGACCACCCTCAATTGGAAAGCAAAATCTAGTTCACCAAGTTCACAATTGCCTCTCAACTACATTTTCCACAGTATAATTTTGAGAGAGAGAGAGATTAGTGCACCATTTTGGTCCCCTATTATTATTGTTCTAATAGCAAGTTGGTCATTGTGTTTTCCATTATAATTACAAAATCAATGTTCAATAGTAGAAACTAAATCTAGTAAACACGTGAGACCATCCAAAGTCGGAAATTGAAGTAAAATCCAACTTTAACCGAGATTATAATAATTTTTACAAAACTAAAACACAACCTACCCGTAGTAAATATCAATTACCAACTCTCTACTCAGAAATAAGTTGAAAATTGATTACGCTAAATAGAAAATTAGTCATGCTATATTATATATGTGTGTGTATTTATACCCACACAATTTGTGGGTTTAATTAAGATTGGGTGAAGTTTATTCAAAGAATGGTACAATTTGGTGAAGAGCAACATCAATGCCAATATATGTACATCAGTACATGTTTACTTTAGCGGGAAGAAGAGGATAAAAAATGCATGCTGTCTTTTTTTGTCTTTTTCTTACAACAATTTGATGTAACATAAAAATAAAAAATAAAGGAGATTATTTCAGTTGGATGTTAATCATTTCATTAATTATTCTCTAAGATTACTATACAAATTTATTTTTTGACTAATTCTCTTCCCTGCCTTGATAGATTACACCATGCATTCTTGATTAGATGGTTCCTTGTTATTATAATTAAATTTTATTTTTGTCTATTCCTCCTATCTTATTATACATGGAGTTTTTATAAATTACCTAGCAATTAAGATCATTAAAAAGTATTACTTGACGATTTAGTTTGTTGTCCTGTGTTGGAAAAAGAAATTCTTTGTTATTTTGAATACAATATATTTTTGTTCTACCCTGGTTCGTGGGTATTAATGAAACGTCTCCTATGTGTCTTAGATATTATATCTCTTATTATTATTACTGATTTTGTGTGATTTATGTAATGAAGTATCATGTTAACTAGTGTCAAATGAGATCATTTATGTTAAAGTGGGTGATGACGCAAATCAAAAAGTTTGACTTGAAAAAGATCAAGAATTTTGTGGAGTGGACAATAATTCTACAAGAAAACTATATAATATTCTTGGAGAACTTTGTAGATATATATACATGTATTCAGCATAAATAGTGAAGTGTCTTTTCCATTTTGTTGGTAGATGGCAAGTTAAAGTCGGTGTGGGACAATTAATACATGTATTTTATTTATATGACGCTACCTAATTAAGAAGACTTTTGAAGTGGTTTTGTTTTGTTATTCAATTGTAGCCTTTAACCTCCCAACTTTCCATTCAAAGGATTGAAGAAAGTAGCATTGGATATTATAAGTATCTACCAAAGAAGCAAATAATTATTTGTAGGGATCAACATTAATTATCCTTGTGATTTCAAACAAATAACTACAATGTCTCAATTCCTCTCAACCAATGTTTGAACGATTTTATGAATATCCACTCCATCAACTGCATACTTTGATGGCCAACATGGGTTTCATAGCCTGTTTTGAAGGTTCTTTTATATATATATGTGTGTGTGTGTGTGTGTGTCTATATATATATTTGTAGGATTAAATTTAGGATCTAACTTCTACAACACTCCGTTAAAAATTAAACAGAAATCGATTCCAAAAAGAACAGTCTATACACGAATTTATTCAAGTCTTTTTACAAATATATTATCTATCAGTAGTTAGTACATATAATAAGTAACATATAAAAAAAATTTCTTTTCTTCATTAAAATACTATCAGAGTTCAGTGTAGAAAGAGATTTAAATTAACACTATATTTGGCAACCATTTAAAAACACCTCAAATTTATCAATTAATTTAAATTTCAACTTTTAGACACATGGCAACACTACATTTAATCACATATTTGATTTAACTTGAATTCTTACATCATTTTAATCATTACCTCCATATGACATAATCAAATCTCGACACTTATATAAAATTTGAAACCGATCTCTATTTATAAATCCACCAATTTATAAATGGTTACCAAACAAAGCCATATTGCTTGCTAAAAAGGGATTGAGTGAATCATCCACATGTAGAAGTGGACCCTTTATAATATTTTGCAAGAATTCCAGGTTGCGTCTTCCATGTGAAGAATCATGAATCCTCCAATGCTTTGGTATGGAAATGATTTCATATTAATATATTACAACTACACACAATAAACTATATATATATATATATATATAGCAGCTCTATTTAAGTATCAAAGCGGCCTATACTATATTTTTATTGTATTGTTAACCTTTATTTACTGGTTATTATTATTGATTGAGTGTTGGGTTTTTTATTATTAGAAATATCGATTCTATTAGGAGGAATAATTAGGGATGATAGAATGAGTTAGAAAATCTCGCCCCGATTTTATCATGTGACAACAAAAACACATAATCACTTCCCTTTTTCCCTAAGAAGAAGGTTCAATTGTATAATTAATTCATAATTTATGTCATGACAAACCGCTGTGCTAAAAAATAACATAGTACGATCCACCCATTACATGATAAACCATATCAAAGAATAATAAGGCATGACGTGGGCACTGTATTTGCCTCGTCACAAATAAACTTGCAATATCCACTATATATACCTTGGATTTCTTGAATTCACTTGGCCTCTACATTTTAAAATCTTAATTAAATTCTACTAAATCTGTATTTTAAGTTTTGTATATTACATACCACGTGAAAATATAATTGACGAGATGATAAATTGTGATTTCCTATTTCGCTAATATTTATTTATATATCCAATTTTGAATTTAACAGAAATTTTATTTTTCCACGTAGGAATATTGCGTGCAATACGTGGTACACATCCAGACTATAAGTGTGGGGTACTTGTAAGTTAGATATTTGACACACATGCACACAAACATAATAACATGTATGTGTGTAGGCAAAATAAAATTTTTCTAAATTTAAATTTTTATTTTGAACTTTAAAATTTAGGTTGCTCAGCTTTACATATTGAAATAATTAATATTTGATATGAGATTTTACGATATTGAGTTCACTAGACTCGAGTAATTATTAGTGCAATATTTGAAATTTGAAATTAAAAATAAATAAATGAAAGACCATAAAAAGATAGGGGAAAAGGTCAAATTTTAACCACCTTTTTTGATAGAAAAGGTCATATTTTCATTGCTTTTAAGTCTGCAAAATTTTGTTGCCCAAAAAAAAAAGGGCCCCTAGAAAAATGTGTTTCAATTATTATATACGTTCAAACTGTTCCTTTCGGTAGGAAATTATTGTATAGAATCTATTTTGTGAACGTTGAACTTTTGCTGTATCAATTTATTTTTATGCCGACATAAATAAGGGAGGGGAGGTTGACATTATTTTATCCTTGTTCTCCATTCCGGTCTATTTGAGATCAAGCTTAATTTAAATCTAAATGAATTGTCATAGTTTCTGAATTCTACAATATGTATGGGATTGATATGTTGTCCATTACAGATAAATATTCCCTAATTATCTGATTAGTCGATCGGTTTATAATGTCAAAAGCATGCATCAAGAAATGTTGCTTTCTCCATTAGTGAATTGAGCTAACCACGCTACCGCTCCCAAATTTATACGCTTGAAGCAAGTTCCCTCCGCCTCACTTTCCATTGCTATCCCCAGCACTTTCAAGTTTCAAGAATTAAACCATTTTCCTTTTAAGAAGTTAAGTTTAAATTCAAATACATTGGTATGATCAACATTTTTTGCTACATTTATGAAATAGAAAGCATAAATCTACGTAAAAATAATATTGTAGGCAAGGGTGGACTCAGGATTTTACTTTGGATTGAGCTGAATTTAGAGGAAAAAACAGTTGGGAGTTGGAAGGGGGCGAAGCCCCCTCCCCGGGGGTTCTGGGGCAGCGCCCCCGAAAATTTTTTTATACTATAAATTGTTTGAGATAAAATTACACTAGAAATATCAAAGTACATAAAAATTTTTAAAAAATTGACATAGCCTCCTTTGTGACTTAGCTTAAACCAAACTTGAAATATAATAATATTCTCCCAAATACACAAATCACAAGCACATATAATAACTTTAACCACCATTTATCTATTAGCCGCAAACAAAAATAAATAGATATTGTAGCACAAAAAATAAAAGAGTCTCTATTCTCTTAAATACATTATAAAATAGATAACAAGTTATATTTGTTTTAAACTAAGAAAATTTGGATTTATTTTTTGTATTGGGTTCACTAAAGAATTAAAAAAAAAGAGTTTGAGTTTAGACTAGACCGAGCTAATTTTTTGGTCTACTTATGAAAATTTTTTAGACTACTCACGATTTTTTTTTGGGCCGGACCGAGTTGGAGCACGGTCCGGCTCACCAATAAGTCCGCCACTGATTAGAGGTTATCTAATAATCTTTCGCCACGTGTGTGTTCAATTTGTTCAATGTAATACAGAGAATGTAAACCTAAATCGAATCAGGATGGATCAGCTGTGCTTTGGTTCATCAATTATACAATTGTGCATGAAAACTAATATTTACTTGGATTGCCAACTACTTGTCCCATCTTGTATGACTCAAATTCCATCCCCTTAGTTGAAGTCAATAGATCCATGTGCAATTAATTGTCATTTAATGAGTCCCTCGACAAATTAGGTATGGCAAAAGAAGCCAATTCACACCCATACACCCATTTCCCTTGCTAAATATTTTTTCCTTTAACTTACTTTTTTTTTTTAAAATTTTATTTTACATTTTAAACACTCTCCTCCTAATTTGTAGAATTTGATTTAACACTTTGAGTCGACGTTACCAGCTTTGACATATGAATCCACTATCATCACAAAAACTAATGACGTTCAACTGCATGTATTGTGAGGACGAGTGAGGTTGCATCCACATTTGCGTTGATCAATCTCGTGCAAGCTCTATGATAATTAATATCAAAGACAGTCTGTCGAGTTTCAAGCACATTAACTTGAATGTTCTGACCTTCAAGATTCATCCTAGAGAATACGGCATTTACTTCAAGAATAAATCAAGTCTAAAGATCATTGCACACATTCTAAGTACAAAGTATAGGAAGTATCTACCTTCTCAACTTTTTGTGTAGCATTCACTATGTTGAAGAATGTGAATTTGAAGCTCTTTTTAACTTGGAGTGATTGACAAGGCAATTATGCTTAAAACTTTTACAGTTCTCTCTTCAAAGAAAACTCTCTTTCTTTTTACTCACATAAACTTGTTCTATTGGCCCAAAGTTACACACACATATGTTGTTAAATATTTTTCTCTTTATTCTCTTTTCTTTATATCTTTTCTTCAAAGGGATTGTCCTTGTAAATTTATTTACAGTCCAGGTAAATGGAAAAAATGACAGGTAAAAAATCCATGTATTTACACGACGCTCTTCCGATCTTTTATAATTATAATTGAGTGTTGCTCGGGGATTAATTAATAAATTGCATGTAACTGGTATTTATTACCTATTTGGGACACATTTAAGCCCTACCATATATCTAGCGGAAAATCATTTTTGCATATAACGAATTAATCCACACATTAAAAAGATGAACTAGTTAATCCTCAAACTTTCTTTAAAGTAGCACCATCTAAAATTGAAAGCCACCAAATTTTGATTTAAACATTTATGTTTACCTATCCGATTTCATGTAAGCAATTATATATGTCCTGGGTTGATGCCTGGAAATTTAAAGCAGAATATGCGTTTTTTGGTTGGATCTAATCCATAAATTAATGAATAGGTGGAAACCAATAATGCAAATTTTCTCTCATTTTTATTTTTCAAATGTTGAAATATTTCACCTTTGGGGAGGTAACAACAATTATAATAAAGTCAACTTTTAAAAACAATACATAATGTCGTTTTTATTTATGTCATATCATACAAAAATATTTATTATAATATATGAAAAAACTTTTATTAGTCGGCTAACAACCAGTTTTGTAATACAATACAATTTGTTACTAAGACAAAACACATTTATAGAAATTCAATTCATAATATTTGCATTTCAACCCTAATCTTGAAATGTGTTTAGAATAAGATCGTGTTGCCTATTGAATAAAAACTAACAAGATTTTGATTTCAAAATTCAAGTATATAATTACAATTTATATGGATTCAAATCAAATTCAAAAATATTTGAAATCTTTGCATTGACTGATTCACCATATACTAAAGGAATCAAACATTTAATCAAGGATGTGGAAAAAACAGATGACAAACTCTAGAACATGAATGAAACTTTAGATTAAAAGAATATAATGCATGAATCGTCTACCAACTACAAATAGAATAACATTATTGAGATTTTTCTTCTTCTTCTTCTTCTTCTTCTTCTTCTTCTTCTTCTTTTTTGGGGGGTGGGTGGTGGTGGGGGACTACATTATTGAGATTGGAGTGGAGGAAATCTTTTAACTTTTGCTAACATCTTGATTGTCTATCACAGGTCAAACATACCCTATCAAACGTAAATCAAACAATCTTATTCATAAATTAGTTTTGTTTTGAAAATAGAAATAAATTTATTGAGAATGATAGGTTAAAATTTATGTAGTACAAGTAAATCTCATCAAACGTTTTATGATCGATTTAAATTTTGTATTTTAAAATTAAATTGGTTTTGTAGCTAGAGGGCATTATTGAGATCTTAAGCAAAAGGGTGGAATGCTAATCAGAATCATCCTTCGCTTGCTTTTGTCATGAGTGCACCCCCATTTGTGTTACCCAATAAAGTAACGACAGAATTCACAGAGAAAACATGTCCGTTTTCAGAATCCCAATTAATGAAATCATGACTGTTATTACTCATATTTCTCCCCATTATTAACCCAGCCCATCAAATTAAATGATATAAAGGAAAAAAAGTGATACATACAGTGTGTATAGACTATAGGTGTAGAGAGAGATTATCACTTTTGAGTACTTTTCACAGTTTTCACACAATACAGTACTTGATAGAGACTGGAGAATTAGAATGCAGATGACCCATCACAAATGAAGAGAAAAAAGGGAGTTGGAAGAGTATAGTGCGTAAAGGAAAATGGAGTGAAGGTGAAAATCTTAGCAGCTGACTGGTTTTCACAACAACAGCTGCTTTCCAAGATTCTGGAGACCAGATTTTCGTTTGTAAGTTTCTGGTCTTGGGTTTCTTTAATTTTTCCTTCTCGTTTTTACCTGTCAAGAAATTGAAAGATTCAAAAATTTTTTTCTTCAGTTTGTTTTAGACGCCCATTTGCATATATTTCAATTTTTGGCTAAATGATTCATGGGCTTAGGAATTTGGGATTCTGTGAAGTCTCGATTTTTTACAGTTTTTTTTTAACAGATTTCATCTGTTTAAAAGCTCGTGATCTGATTTTTAGCTGAGCGAAGTTGTTTATGAGATTTCTATTGTTCTTCTCTTTATGGGACTTACTAGCATGAAAATCTGCCCTTCCATTTCGTGCTTTCTATTGTCTTCTTGTTTGATCTAAACACATTTGTCTAATTCCATGTATTTGGTGTCTAGAAATGCATTTTTGTTAATTTAAGTTTAATTTCTGCAACTAAAGTTTCGTCTTTGGTTGGATTTTTCCATTTGAAAAGGTTTGTAGCTTTACAGAGATTTCTCCTCTGTAATTTTTCCGGAAAAAAGAGATTGTATTGATTACTTTATCAAACTGTCTGCGGTTGTAATTCAGTTGAATGTCAGTAAATTCTATTTATAATAATTTCAATGTGAAGGCCTT
Organism: Nyctanthes arbor-tristis; assembly: GCA_963692815.1. Classification (NCBI taxonomy): domain Eukaryota; kingdom Viridiplantae; phylum Streptophyta; class Magnoliopsida; order Lamiales; family Oleaceae; genus Nyctanthes; species Nyctanthes arbor-tristis. The sequence goes on from CAVNYN010172494.1 coordinate 24,479, forward strand.
CATTTTATTTACTATTCCTTTCGATGGATCTGGGAAGGATCGACTTAAAATGTTATCACTACCATTTCAAGTAATAATGCTACATCTTTTCTATTATTATTTTCTTTTCGTTTCTTTTTTTCCCCTCTAGTCTTAGGCAGATCAACGTAGATTATAGTCTTGGTGCAACTGTTACCATCTATGTTCCTGCTGTATGGCTATTTCCAAATCCATGAGGTCCTCTTGCATTTTGTATGGGAAATCGGAATAATTTTGTATTTGCTTGTCATCTGCTGCAGATTTTATGTGAGTGAGTAGCTTAGGGGCCATTCCAGTGGAATTATATTTTTTGTGAATTCCTACTGCAACCCAACTGAGCAGGTGACTTTACTTGTCGTGATTATCGCTCTATGAATCATTTTGTGCACGCGCATGGTTATGCAATATTCATCTATGTATAAATCGATTAAATTCCAGCGAAAGATTTATCTCACATTTGCACCATCTTGTTTGTTTCCTTGTTCTGATGACAGGTACAAGAAACCTGTCGGAAGTTTAGCTGAATATTGAACTTGTAGTCTCTTATCCTGGCCTGGAACAGTTATCTGAATTCTGAGGGACATTCTTTCCCCAAGTCTAAGACAGTTGCTTTTTTGCTCTTTGCTGGAGTTATGGCAACACTGTTACACTCCGAATCTAGGCGTTTGTACTCTTGGTGGTGGGACAGCCACATTAGCCCAAAGAACTCAAAATGGCTCAAAGAAAATCTTACAGGTGGGCATTTCTGCATCTTTTCCTGATCTTGACTTCCTATTTCAATTTTCTACATTTCAAGATGGTAACACTAATAGTACAGTTTTACTCTTTATGTGACCTTTTACTGTAAATTAGTTTTCCAAGTACTGATGTTTAAATGTGATAACTATGTGGAGTCTAATCGTATTAACTTTTTCTCTCCTTGACGGTCGATCGACCTTGTAATCTTCCGAAAGTTATTGCCAGTTGGATGTGTTTTTTAATAAAGAAGACAAGAGTATTTAAGGTGAATGATAAAAATCTGTGTATTTTGTTTGCATGTTTCTGATTTTGTTTCGTTTATAAGGAAGTGTCAACTTCTTTTCTTGTACGTCTCAGACAATTAAAAAAAATGTGTAGTAATTCCTGGACCAGTGTATTTCTCATGCCCTTAACTAGTTCATTAATTAATTCTCGGGGTTGAAAGGTCTCTTTTAGCAACTAGATTAGATAAATTTTATTCAGGATAATACAATCATACTCAACAATAAAGGCCATTTGCTTCTCTTGTGGTGCTTCAGGACTGCTTACGCTTCAGTAATTGCTTGATTTGCTTCTGTAGATTTTATGACATTAATTGCTTTCACATGAAGCATGATGTGCTGCACCATACTATAAAATCCATAGAAAGCATGAGCACTAGAAATTTCAAAATCAATGTTTATCATTTTGTGGACTGACCTTTCGTGATTTAAACTATTTTAGTTTTATATTACACTACGTCTTTTTTCTGCTGAGTTTTGAGCCAATTGCACCAATGGAAATTTTCATTATTTGTTTGTTGAACAGATATGGATGCCAAAGTGAAATCCATGATCAAGCTCATTGAAGAAGATGCCGATTCATTTGCAAGAAGGGCTGAGATGTATTACAAGAAACGGCCTGAATTAATGAAATTGGTGGAGGAGTTCTACAGAGCATACCGTGCATTAGCTGAAAGATATGATCATGCAACAGGGGAACTCCGTCATGCCCATCGAACCATAGCTCAGGCATTCCCCGATCAAGTACCTTATGAACTTATTGAAGATTCACCTTCAAAATCTATGGGACAAGCTGCGGAGCCTCAAACCCCAGAAATAAATTGTTCAATGCGTGATGCTTTCGATGATGGACCCCGTACGGGAGAATCAGAAGGGAAAATTAGGAATGTGGGTTTGAAACAAGTCCACAAGATATTCTCAGGTAAAGATCCAGATTCAAAAAATCCAAGGTCTGAAGGGAGAGAAGGCATTCGGAGTGAAGTGCTTCAGTTGTCAAATGAAAATCGGGATCTCAAAGAGAAGGTTCTTTCTGAATCTTCTAGAGCAGAACAAGCTGAAAATGAAGTTCAAGACTTAAAGAATGCGCTTGCTGATATGCAGGGTGAAATGAAAGATGTCTTCATTAAGTATCAAAGATGCTTAGAAAAGCTATCTGAACTCGAGGGAGAGTTGGACTATGCAAGAAATAGCTCCATGCAGCTTCATGAAAAAGCAGGCAGGGCTGAAATTGAAGTTCAAACATTGAAGGAAGCCCTTATACTGTTAGAGGCTGAAAGGGATGGAGCTTTAGTCAAACAGAAGGAGTGCTTGGAGAAGATATCTAATCTGGAAGTCACGGCTTCAGAAATCCAACAAGGTGTGACGGAACAAGAAATTAAAGCTGAAAATGAAGCTCAAACTCTGAAAAATGAAATTTTAAGGTTAAAGATTGAGAAAGAAACAGCATTTCAGCAGTACAAACAGTGTCTTGGAAAAATATCAGAATTGGAGAGCACAATTGCATCTGCTGAGGATGAAACCCGATTCCTTATGACACAAGCAGAAAGAGCTGAATCTGAAGTTGCTGAGCTGAAAAAAGCTCTTGCTAATTTAAATGAGGAGAAAGAAGCTATTGCCTTCTTGTACAAATGCTGCCTTGAGACCATATCCAAGCTTGAGCATGATATAAGTCTTGCCAAAGAGGAATGTGATCGACTTAAGAGTGTTGTTCTTCAGGGAACAGAAAAGCTCAAGAATGCTGAAGAGAAGTGTCTAATGTTGGAGTCTTCAAATCAGTCATTATGTGTTGAGGCAGATAATTTGGCAAAGAAAATTGCAATGAAAGATCAAGAACTTTCCAGGAAAGAGGAGGAGTTGGAGAGACTTCAGGCTCGACTGCAAGATGAACACTTACGTTATGCAGAAATTGAAGCCACACTCCAGACTTTACAAAGTTTGCACTCACAATCACAAGAAGACCAGAAGGCTCTGGCTCTGGAGCTCAAAAATGGGCTGCAAATGCTGAAGGACTTGGAAATACATGAACATGGCTTGGAAGAAGAAATTAGACAGGTTAAGGATGAAAATCATAGCTTGAGTCAGATGAAATTATCTTCATCTGTTTCAATGGAAAATATGCAAACTGAAATACATAGCTTAAGGGAGATCAAGGACAGACTTGAAAAAGAGGTCTCCCGCCAAATGGAGAAAAGTAACTCAGTTATGCAGGAAATTGTGTCTTTGAAAGAGGAAATGAAAGGCTTAGGTGTTACATACCAGGCTTTAGTTGAGCAAGTCAAAGCAGCAGGTCTGAACCCAAAATGCATTGGAATGTCAATAAAGAGCTTTCAGGATGAGAGCTCAAAGCTGAGACAATTATGTGAGCAGGAAAGCAATGATAAGGAAGTATTATTGAAGAAGCTTGAAAGCATGGAGGAACTTTTGAAGGAAAAAGCTGCTGTGGAAGGCTCCCTATCAGACACTAATAATGAGCTGGAAAAGTTGTGTGAAAAAGTGAAATCATTGCAAGAATCTTGCCAGTTTCTTCAAGGAGAGAAGTCTGCCCTAGTTGTTGAGAAGGCTTCCATTCTTTCTCAGTTACATGCTATAACTGAGAACATGCATAAGCTGTTGGAGAGAAATGCTGTTCTGGAGAACTCTCTATCGAATGCAAAGGTTGAACTTGAAGGTTTGAGGGAAAAGTCAAAGGGCTTAGAAGAGATTTGCCAATTGCTTAAGGACGAAAAAGCTCATCTTTTGAGTGAAAAGGGCAACTTACTTGGGAAGTTGGACAATGTTGAGAGAAGACTAGAATGTCTGGAGCAAAGGTTTACAGGCTTGGAAGAAAAGTACGCCGGGATAGAGAAGGAGAAAGAGAGCATGCACTTTCAAGTGGAAGAACTGAAGGTTTCACTTAGTACAGAGAAGCAAGAACGAATAAGCTCCAATCTTGAAAGTGAGGGCCGGTGCTCTCTATTAGAAAACCATATTCATGTCCTGCGAGAAGAGAACAGTTGGAGAAAAAAGGAATTCGAAGAGGAACGTGATAAAGCTTTGAAAGCCCAGTTTGAGATGTATGTTTTGCAAAAGTTCATTAAAGACATGGAAGAAAAGAATTACTCTCTCATTGTTGAATGTCAGAAACATGTCGAGGCTTCCAAATTGGCAAATAAAGTGATTGCAGAGCTGGAGAGTGAAAATCTTGAGCAGCAGGTGGAAGCAGAACTTTTGTTGGATGAAATTGAAAGACTGAGGTTGGGCATCTACCAGGTGTTCAGGGCCCTTGAAATGGGTTGCGATTTCACTTCTGAAGACAAGGTTGAAAATGAGCAAACCTTTGTTCATCACGTTCTTGAAAATATTGAGGACATGAAACATACCATCTCGAAACATGAGGATGACAAACAGCATCTTTTAGTTGAAAACTCAGTTCTGGTTACACTAATTGAGCAGTTGGAGACGAAGGGCATAGAAATCGAGTCACAGAAAGTATACTTTGAAAAGGAGTACAGAAGTGAAGCCGAGAAGCTTGTTGGAATTAAAAACGACAAAGAAGAACTTCTAAAGATCAACAAGCAATTGGAATCTGAGGTGATCAAGAGTCACCAACAGACAGCTGTTCTTGATGCTGAAGTGGGGAGTCTTCGTGTCCAACAAGCTGACTTGCATAAAGCATACATTGCATTGCAGGAAGCACATTCTCATGTTCTTCAAGAAAACAGACTGTTGCTGAAAAAGTTATCTGATTTCAAGGAGGAGAAATGGCTGGTAGATCAAGAAAATGATGTTGTTCTCCTGGAATTGCTAGCCATTGCTAGCCAATCTGTAGTTTTCAGAAACTTTGGAACTGAAAAGGTTGCAGAATTAAACTTACTATTAGAAGATTTGCACAGCCAGCATGAGGCCAACAGTAATCTTGAAAAGGAAATGAGCATATTGAGAGGGAAGCTGGAAATGCAAGAAGCAGAAAATCTAATACTTAAGGATGCTGTTTATGGGATGGAAATGGACCTACAAGGACTCAGAGAAACTAATGTTGAGATGGAGCAGGAAATTTTTAATGAAAAGGAGATTTTAGTTCAGAAAGAAGCTAAGCTCTTAGAAGCCATGATAAAACTTGAAGCTGCTGAAAACCTGAACTCGACATTGTGCAGAACAGTGGACAGGCTGGAGATTGATATTCAAGAATCAATGCAAGTGAGAGAAAATCTAGAAAAAGAGATGTCTCAGCTGTCTGAGAAAAATGCCATTCAGAAGAAAGAAATTGAAAGCCTTCATGTGGTGAATGCAAATTTAGTATCTGAACTGAGTCAACTGCATGAAGAAATAGGAGAGCGAAAAATCAGAGAGCAAAATCTGAGTTTAGAGCTTGAAGAGAAGAACGGTGAGTCTGAACTTTGGGAGTCAGAAGCAGCCGCATTTTATTTCGACCTTCAAGTTTCTTCCATCCATGAAGCTTTGTTTGAAAATAAGGTGCATGAGCTTACTGGGGTGTGTCAGAGTCTTGAGAATGAAAATGCTTCTAAATCATCCGAAATTGAACAGATGAAAGGGACAATTAGTTCGCTGGAGACTGAAATTGAAGGATTAAAAAGCCAACTATATGCATATGCTCCTGTCGTTGCTTCTCTAAAAGATGATGTGGCATTGCTTGAGCATAATGCACTTCTCCATGCGAAGCTTAACGAAGCTCAAGGTCGGGAGCTAGAGGTAATATTCTTTCCTCTCATGAGTAGATTTATTTCTTGATCATGAAAAGCTTCTAGAACTTATAATATTGAACCTCTATAATATAATGCTCCTTTAGTCTTTTGTTTAGTAGAATTATGATGTGGACATGCAATTCTATCAGTCGCTTGAGGATAGACTTAAGTGGACATAATGCTGGATAAATTTTTAATAGCAGGAGAAACATGAAGGAAAAGACTTCTATATTTTCATTCTCTTGTTTCAAATTGACATGTAGTTTGGAATGAATAAAATATATACAAGGGTTATCTGTATGCTCATCCTCTTACTCTTATGCTGACTGGAGAACCCTGACTGAAAAATCTTTTCATTATCTTCAAATGCTTTCCCTGAAGTAACTTTTATTTATTTAATTTTTTTTCTCTGTGCAGGGTTCAAAACCTGTGCCACAAATCCTTATGGAAGAAAAACTCCCCTTACCAAATCAAATTCAAGATTTGCAAAAACTGCATATCAGAATTAAAGAAGTTGGGAAGGTAATGGAAGAAATGAACAAATCTGTTCTGCAGGAAAGACCCAACCCCAATGTTGAGCAGGCAGATTCAACTGCTAATATTGAGCAGTTAAAACCACGACGAAGATCGGGTCTGGACAAACTTTACAATGACCTTACCGATTCTTCCAAGTTGCAGAAAATAAAAACCAAACCTGCTGAAGTCCGAAATGGGATGCTAATGAAAGATATTCCTCTCGATAATGTGTCTGATAGCTCATTACATGCAATGCGCAGGGGAGGTGCCGTTGGAGCTGATGATCAGATGCTCGAGCTGTGGGAGACGGCCGAGGATGGACGTAATCAAACGATTGGTAAATCCCTAAAGCAGGCATATAAATTGACGGAAAAAGATATAGTTTATGATCATTTTAATGTCAAGAGAAGGACAGATCCTTGTCCAGACATAGAAGTCGAGAAGGAGTTGGGCATTGATAAGTTGGAGCTAGCTACGCGTTACGCTGAGCACAGCCGTGAGCTGAGCAGTAGAAAGATCCTTGAGAGGCTTGCATCTGATGAGCAGAAACTCGAAAGTCTTCAGGAGACGGTGCAAAACTTGAAAAGGAAATTGGAGGCTAACATAAATACCAAGAAGCCTAAGCATGTGGATTTCGAAACAGTTCAGGAACAGTTAGCAGAAGCAGAGGACACAATCGAGCAGCTAGTGGATTTAAATGGTGAGCTGGTGAAAACTGTTGGAGTTTCACGCTCGCCAAACGCAAGGGCATCGCCAGAGTCAAAGGAAGCTGTGAAACTCAGTAGAAAGAAAGTTTCAGAACAGGCACGTAAAGGGTCTGAACGGATTGGTCGCTTGCAGCTAGAGCTTCAGAAGATCCAGTACATATTAATGAAATTGGAAGAGGAGAAGAAAAGCAAAGGAAGAGGTAAATTTTTCCGGAACAAAACAAGCATTGTTCTAAGGGACTTTATTTACTATGGGGGGAGAAAGAAGAGTGGGAAGAGAAAGAAAGCTCCATTTTGTGGATGTTTTAGGCCATCTCCTAGCAGAAATGGAAGGAGCATGTCGGTTTTACTTGAATGAGTTTGTATTTGACTAGCATTTGCTGAAATGGTTCCTTGTATTATACTGGAAGGAAGGATCATCCATTTTCAGTTTAGTTTGACAGAACTGATTTTCCTAATCTAGACTGGAGGAATTATGGGGATTAGATTTTCTTAATTCAAAATAAGCTACTTTTTTTTATTATGGGATTTGAAAAGATTGGCATTTTACATGCAAAAATACAATGTTTAGTAGGTGTCTTAGTGAGTCAGACCAGGAGAACTGCAGTTTGCCAGCCCCGACACTGGATTTTCTAACTAGAACAGAGCCAATATGCCGAATTTTGAAGAGTTTCTTGTACCAACAAGAAAAAGGGGAAAGAAAGGCTTGATTGTGTGAGTTTCTTCTTCAAATTTGGTAGGAATGTCCAATTTCTGTTTAGATATGTGGAAGGTGTGTCAAAACAAACGTAAAACATGAGTGCATGGTGTTAAAAATGGAGTGAAGTTTTTACTAGCCTTAAGCATGCTTCGATGACTGCACCCAAAAAAAAAGGGGACGGATCCATTCAAGGGCTCGGTGATTCCTAAGCCCAGTCAGACCAAAGCCCAAAGTCAAGCTTCTTTTTTTTTTTTTTTTTGGAAGCTTTAGGTAAAAGGGCAAAAAATGGGCTACACTCCCAGCAAAGTTCCACAAAATGAACAAATAACATAAATACACTTTTCATATCCAAAATAGGCTGCGTATGTTTGGAAAAAAATTATACAACCAAAATAAAAAAAAATTACAATTATTATTTAAAACCTCAATTATCTTGTATAACACACTAACGGAATACACTTACACATAGAATCAGATTTGTTGGGATCACAAAACATCATCCAAACGAATTTGAATTTTACCTAAAGCTCCCATTATATATACATGAGAGAATTAAATGCATCAGAATTTTCAATTCTGATAACAGAAAATAAACGTAAAGACATCTACCTAGA
>CAVNYN010172516.1:1016-11471 GCA_963692815.1 Nyctanthes arbor-tristis
CCCCCCCCCCCCCCCCCAAAAAAAAAAACCCAACCCCCAAAAATAAAAATTCATTTTCTTAAAATTTCCACAGAATTTTCAGAAAAATATTTCATTGTTATATGTAAAATAATATACATGTTTACTTTTCTTTTCAAATTATTTTTGTCACTATCGTCGAGTTTCTGACTCCGCTATAAATTTAGTCATAGATGGCTAGTAGTATTAATAGATAAATCTCTTTTAGTCAACTATATTATAATTGGTTTTTTTCTTTGTTTCTTTGATTTATTTTTGTACTTATTAATGCAGGCTGATTGATTTGATGATATGAAGGCCCTGGTGGTTCTCTTTATTGCCTCTTTGCTGATCCTGGGGACTACCCAGGCACATGTGAATAATCGTCGCCTTTTGAGCGATATAAATGGTCGCAGGGGCGTCGACTCAAATGAAGGTGCTACAGAGAAGGTGAATGTCGACGATGATGACTGGTGGAACTCTGGAACGGATGGCCATCGCTACTTCCCGGATCAAGATAAACCTGATCTCAAGCCACCACGTCATGCACGCTAGGGGCGAGCAACCTTTGTGGTGTCGAGTGATAATGTGCCCTATAATCGGTGAATTAATGAGTGAATTATAATCCATGCATGTTTTATGTGTATAATAATAAATATAGTGTGACTTGCTATGTGTAATAATGTGTGAAACTGCATAGCCAGTTTAAGGGCCGAAATTTATCAAAATGTGTAACACGATGGCACATGATCGTTGTTTCACCGTGTTTGAAAGTTATGATTGTCATCTTGTTATATGCTTTTTTCTTTCTTTTTCTTTTTTTTTTTTTTTGGGGGGGGGGGGGAATGTTACATGCTTGTTTTAATCGAGTGTCTAGATTGAATTGTAGCCCAGTTAATGACTTAATTAAGTCGATGGCCCTTTTGTATTTGTATTAGTTAATTAAATAAATGTCAGCATGGATTTTTCTACTTCGATTAATCAAAATTCTAAGACTTAGCCGTTTTTGTTGTTAGCATTCGTTCTACATGTAAAATCAATTACATTAACATTTGTGCAACTCTATCGCATTAACCACTCCATCAACTTATGTTCAAGTAAATTAAATTTACCAATGCATATATGATGAGCATATTCATCTTTTCACCCCTTTTGCTATTGGAGGCACCAGTGATGCATGAATGATATAAAACCTTATTTATGCGAAGAAAATTTTCTTAAGATTAATCTTGTCTGGTATATATTTCTTTGCTTCTTAGTTCCTATAAGTGACTACTAGATGTGTCTTGTTCATTTTTGTTTTCCGAAAATTTGTTAGCATTCATCAGACTTTCTATTTTTTTTTTTTTTTTGGATAGTAACTTGGCTTGAAAACGCATATTCAAATTACAATTTTATTGCCATACACACACACACACATATACACACACAAACACATACACACGTATATAATATAAGGCATGCAAAAAATTAAAAGGAGTGGGACATAATGAGTTATACCTCCAAAAAAAATTACAAAGCAACCATACTAATAAAATTGAACCATAATAATGAATCAAAATAAGCTCGCACGAATCAAAATTATTCGTATAAATTGAAATTGGTCATCAATGCAAGAATATTGACCTGTCCCTCCCCCCTCCCTTTTTGGGACACCAGCAAATGCAATGCATGAAGAATGCTATATAGGAAAATTCTATTTGGACAAATGAGTAGATAAAAAGGGTGACAAAATAGAGATGTAACCCATATGATAATCATTGATGTAAAGTGATGTGATGTCTTGAAAAACAAGATGATGTCAAGTGTCAGTTTTGTTTAAGTTTTTATATATTGTTTTGTTCGAGTAACACAACTCATGCTATATATGGAACTCTTTTATTATTATAATAATATATATATATATATATATAAAGAAAAACTTTGTCTGCTATATTTCTTGCTTTTTATGTTGCTGGAAAATGGCTACCAGCTAGATGTCTTGTTCATTTTTTTTTTTCTAAGAACTGTTACCATTCATCGGACTTTCCCGGTTATTTGATATAGAAGAAATTGAGTGATATAAAGCGGTTGATCAATTATTGTAGATGGATGAAGTTAGAGGTATATATATTTGAAGTTTAGAAGTTCAGAAAGGATTCTGTCTAAAATAAACTAGAAAGGAATGCTAAAAAAATCATCAATCATGGTAATTCCTTGTGGTTATCACCACCTAGCTATTTCTCAAGTCTTGCTATCCGGTCGAACTCCTTATATGGATCGGCATGTCGATCAAATAATAAACTTATATTCCTTTTTAGGCCAATCAATAATTAGTTATGAAATATTACTATTAACTAAATTTGTGTGTCTTCTGTAGTTCAAATTGTGTTTTAGTTGTTAAAAGGCTTGCATTCTGGGGGTGGAGGTTTCGAGTTCGAACCATACCTCTACCCCTCCCCTCCTTATATTTATTTAAAAAAAAAAAAACTCTGTGTCTTCTTCTTCTTATTTAATTTTTGGGTAAAAAAATTTCCCCAGGTTTCGGAATTATTTCTCCACAACAATCGTGACATTAAAATAAATCTTTATATTAATTAAGTAAACTAAGTCTCAGTACCATTTCTCCATAACAATCGTGACATCAAAGTAAATCTATATCTATATATTAATTAAGTGAACTAAGTCTCGTACCTTTTTATACCATGATTTTCCAGTTTTTTTTATTTGGTAAATCTTGTGCTAATTATTATTATTTTTTTTAATAACAAAAAATTTGGTGAAATGACATAGAGAAGATTTGAACCTATGACAACTGAACTTAACACTCAAGCCTTAACAACTTTGCCCTTTTTTTTGGTTAAACTTTTCACTAACAAATTAAAATATCAAATCTGAAAGAACAATTTTAAAATAAACTCTAATCCCTCTTAAGTTGTTCATTAAGCATCTTTGTCTTGCGTGTTGGTGAGTTTAATGTTATTTGATTTTTTTGACATTTTACATTTTTTAGGATTTTTGAAAATGTGGCCGGTAACGGGTATTTTTTACCTACCCGTCCTAAATCACCTAGCCCCGTACTCAATTCAAACGGGTACGGATCGGGTAATGGGGAGGCGTATTGGACTAGAACATTTGATAATTATAGAGGTGACAAATTTAAATTAGATAATATTGTATATTTGTCGTTGTACTTATTGCATATGTACGAGGTATTAGATATAAGAATGTAGGTTGTCTTATAAATGATCTTGAATTTCACGATTACTAAGTCAATTGATCTATTGATTTAAGTAATGTATACTTCTGTTTTTGTATTTTCTACAGAAGTGTAAATATTATAGATTTATTATACATGTATTTAATAATATATTTTAATAACTTTTTTTTACACGTGCAACGTACGGGTGATTTAACTAGTTGGTGAAAAATAATTAATATCTTGATCAAAAAGTAAAATTTGCAAACATTCCGGTTGGGGCAGATCTAAAATTTTCAAGTGGGGGCGATTTTTTTTTTTTAATACAATAGGGGAATTCTAGGGAGGGACACTAGTATAAATTAATAATAACAATGAAAAATAACATACATACCCAAAAAAAAAAAAAAAGAACATAATTAGGTGTAGAACCAAATTTTAAATTCCTTATTTGGATATAATAAATTTGTGAATTTGTTTTGGGATTGTGGGGGACACTACCCTCATTTTAGATATGGCGAAAGACGTATGTTAGAAAAAATTAACCCTAGATATCTTGTATATTTACGGTACCAGATTAATGATATGACGTAATATTAGGTGTTAATGCAATTTGTGGAGTTGATAATATGCTCATATCAATATATGATATTATACCATATCACTATCTTGTACTTTTAAGGTATCAAATGTATTGTATTAGATCATTTATAGTATGTATATATGTTAGAGTTTGATTCTTTCTTCTCAACAAGATGATAATGTCTGACATTGAAATTAATAGCTTTTCATCACACTTCTCGATGTAAAACGGACAACTTTATAATAACACTTGTAAAGGTTAAGTTTTAGCGAGATTCCACCTTAAAAGGGTTATATTTAAAATAGAGCAGATAGGGGCAAATCAGCACCCACATGTTGTACCTGTGAAAAAATTATAGAACCATGATTTGTTCCACAATCCGCAACTTACAGTGCAGACTAAACATGTTCGGATTGAAAGATTGGAATGGATCATGTTTCTGGTTCGTCAACCTATTGACAAAACCTTTTTGTTTTAGCCCTACCATAATCTCTTGCAAATTGCCTGCAAATGATAAAATCAAATCAGTAAATATATAATGACCATAAGAGTACTAGTTTTGATCACATATCTCTATGTGGGTAGATTAAAGTCTACTCCTCCTACATGGTATGTCATGTGGCATGCCATGTAGGAAGGGTGGGTAGATTAAAGTTTACCCCCTCCTAGGTGATCAAAACTAATAAGAGTACCATCTCAATCTACAATTTATGATCACTCAATAATTAATAATCAATACTCATCATCATTCATTAATAAAATACTTCTTAGTTTGATTTTTACATCATACATTGCAAATTACAACAGTAAAATAAAATTAAGAATAATGTTATGTAGCACCAGTAGTGCTTTGCACTAGTCTAAATAGCATCTAATGTGTCATTAAATGATAAGTGGAATTAAATAAATAAATAAATGATCTATTTAATTCAACTTATTATTTAGTGCCACTTTGATATGGTGCCAAGCACCATTGGTGCTAAATAACATTACTCTAAAGTTAAATCAACATGAATCAAGTTATAGTTTAATAGATCCAAAACAAAAGCCATTAAAAAAAAAAATGTAACCCAGGCATCAACACATCATGCCATCAACAAAAAAAATCAACAACTACCTTGTAATTTTTTTTAAATATTGGAGTGGATCTATTGGATCGGGGTGGATCCATTTTGCCCAGCGATCTGCCAACGGATCGGAAATTTTGCTATTATCCGCTCCACTGATCCGCAGATTGGAAACTTTTTTCCAAAACAGACTAAATATCTAGTAGGTTTTGATGCGGATTGGATTTTTTTGTCATCCTTAGTTATATCGCACTTCTTAATGTAAAGGGGTTATAATTTTATAATACTAACACTTGCAAAGTATTGGGTTCCACCTTAAATAGTTAATTTATGATAATAGCCCAAACACTTCATATATTAATTATTTATTTTATAATTATTTGAAATTGGTACGTGTGCTCTTCCGATCTAATTTGTCTCGATTTATCAACTACTTTAAATTTCAAATTTTAAACACACAGCAACACATTATTAAGTCACTTCTTTGATGTGATCTAAATTTTTACGCCATTCTAATTATTATCTCCACATGACACGATTACATTACGCTACCTATACAAAATTTGAATTTTAAATTTATTTATAAACAGATCGGAAGAGCGTCCATTTTTAAATCCTTACCAAACATAGTGTGGATGTATCCCTCGACAACACTCTCCTAGAATGTACTAATTATCTTTTTTGAAAAGAAAGAATAACGCACCGTAAAGATACATCGAAAATTTGAACTAAAATGCAGAATTTAGTTTATAGCTGGGAACAGCGTGTTCGGTGATCCAATTGAAAAAATGAGGAGTCAACTTGTAGAAGTTAAAAAAATGATCCATCCATTTTCATCAACCCGATTACCCGAAGTTCCAAGAGTTTGCATTGCCCCGCCCCCCCCAAAGAAAGAAGAAGGCGAACTCGTCACCACAATTTCGACCTCAATTGTGTGAGAAAGAAAGAGACGAGCGCCTAGAGTTCCACTATTTATAAGTAATCATTCATGTAGTCTTTTTAAAAATAGGGTAAATTCACTGTTTTATTGTCGTTAAGTTATTTTTCATCAATTGCACAATACAACGGGAAAAATTGTGAATTTACCCTATTTTTGTAAAAGATTAGAGTATTCACATTGGTGTTGTTAAATTCAACTATCCACATAAACTACAAAGTACGGTTTTAATTATTGATTTTAACACATTGGTGGTGTTAAATTAACTATTACAATCCAACTTTAAATTAAAAGTGAGTTATAGCTAAATTGATTCAACTAATAACCAATATAAAAAATAAAGAAAAAAAAGATGATTGACTACATAGGTTGTTAAAATTATTAATTGTTTACAATTTTAATAAAAGAATTAACAAGTTGTTAAAAAGATTTCTTTAACAATTTTATTAACACCCTGCACCATTATAGTTATATTTTTGAGTTACTAACTAACAACCTTATTAACAACTTGATTTAACACTACTAATGTGAATGTTCTTATCTGAATCATTACCTAAAATAGTATTTTTCTAAGGACGGAACATGACCCATCAGGTGACTACTAATCATCCCGTTAGGTCTACATTGTGTAGCAAAAAAGCTCTGTGATGCAATCTTTTTAATTCTTAATTAGTTGTTAATGAATTTATCCATGTAGGATTAATGCGATTTTCTTAGTGTTAAACACGGATTTCATAGTGATCTCAAAGAATTTTCTTAACTGTGGTCAACAATAATTTTACAGTGCTAAGCACTTAAGTAATGATCTAATATATCAGATGCTGGGAGCATTATGCCACTATATACTAATGTGGCGTGCTAATAATTGTAACGTGACATGTTAGATGACACATATTTGATAGGAGACATAAGTGTTTAGACTCTAGCTACAATATGCCGCCACACATCTGGCATTTTGTCATTTTTAGTGCTCGCAATATTGTCCATCCAAATCTTAAAAGTAAGCAAAAAAATTTCATATTAATTACCCATACTAATCCGCATTGGCTTCCATTGTTTCCCAACAAGGAAACAATTTCTAGGTAAATTGCATCCGTAATATGATTATAAGCAAGAAAGTTAAGTAAATATCAATTTTAATCATAATTATCTCTCTTTTTCCTTTAGCATATTGAATGCTCCAACCCACTTTTTATTTCATTTGTGCTTAATTAATCTCTGCCACTAATTATAAGTTGAAACACAGTAAAAGTTACTATATAATGTGAAGTTCTGAGTCCACTTCTCTTACATGCAGTAAATAGAAAGTATAGGAAGTAAGTAAACGAACCTACTTTTCTATACTTATATGATTTAATTTCTCTTTAATTGATTATATCTTTTTCTTTCTTTTCAGATTATAATTTGAAGATCATGAAGATCTTGGTTATTCTCTTTCTTGGCTCCTTGTTGATCACAGGAAATATTGAGCAGGTCCGCGCGAAAATGCTTCATAGGAGGAATCATCGTTTTCTAACCAACGATGTACATGTTGATGGACAACTTATTGCAGGAAGAGAAGGGATCACAACTAGTGATGAAATTAGTAAAACTGAAGAGAATGAATCTGAAAATGGCGCCAACGATGAGGTAAATGAAGACCATGGTAATTTTGAAGGGACATCTGGATCAGACTCACATCGATTATTTCCAGATGAGGGACGACCCAATTACAAACCACCAAACCATATCTAGAATGACTTATTTATCTGGAATGTTCTTTTGAAGTATATCGATTTAATGCATGAGTAGGTAACATGAGAGTTTGCCAGAGTATATTAGTTACTGTAATTAGACAGAAATTATTACTGTGTGTATTTGTTTCCTATGATAAGCGTCGACCTTAAACTCATGTCCAAGTGCATGCAATAATAATGTTGTATCATGTAAATAATGCTATTTTAAAATTGCGAATAATAGAAGTCACTTAATTCAAGAATTCATTTCATTAAAAGTAGTTAGTTACAACGGCTTGTTAACATGTACATACTAAATTGAAAAAGGCACTCTATGGGTTCAAAGAGGCACCGAAAGTTTGGTATGACAGATTGAAGACAACCCAAATATAAGCTGAGGTTTTGTAAACTCAAGGTGCTACTCGTCATTATTCTTCTTAAAAATAGAAATAGAAATCTTTGATTGTTCTTATATTCGTTGATGTCAACGCTAGTGATAGGAAATGGCATATGGCTTCATTGAAAAACTGAATCAACCATTTGCATCAAAGGATTTGGGTGAGTTGCATTTCTTCTTGGGGTTTGAAGTGTGTGTGTATATAGATGAAACTGGGATTTATTTTACTCAGAAGGAATACATTGAGGACTTAATTACCAATGAAAGAGAAATGACTTGGAGCATGTCAATACGCACGTCCAACTCTTGCTGTTGTTAGGGAGTTGCTTCCGATGGCAAAACTATGAATAACCCTACGGTTTACATGAGCCTAATTGGTGAAACTATGAATAACCCTACGGTTTACATGGCGAAACTCATGTCGAGCTTAATTGGTTACTCAGATGTAGACTAGACATGTTGCCCTAATGATAGGAGATCAATTGTTGTTTACTGCGTGTTTTTCATTTTTTTGGTGATACACTAGTATCATGATCATCTAAGCATCAACATGTAGTAGCCAAATCAAGCACAAAATCTGAACATTGGGCTCTAGCACATGTAACTTGTGAGCTGACACGCCCAGAATCCCTACTGAAAGAATTCTCCTTCCATTGAATCTACTCCAGTCACTTGGTGTGATAATCAAAGTGCGAGTGCACTTGCTTGCAATCGAGTTTAACATGCAAGGACCAAACATATTGAAGCTAATGTTCACTTCAATAGAGATAAGTATTGGAGAAACGGTTATATTCCATCTCATGACCAAAAGATAGACTGCTTGACAAAGGCTTTTGTCATAGTATCTCTAATGATATAAGGTGAATTGCTCCCTATATGGCTTGAATTAGTAAAAATTGGTATATGGCATCTTCTATGGTAATGTGAATTTATGAAGTAATGTGACATTTATCAAAATATAAACAGTTTCACACTATAGTGGAAAAGAAAGAGAGAATGAAAAATAGAAGAGTAAATATATATATAGACATTATATTCGACACTGTCTATATCTAGCTATTTTAGTAAACAATGTCTATTTTTTTATTGTTACATCAATTTTTTTTTTTTTTGAATGATGTGATAGAAAAAGTTCTCTATTAGACATTCATTGGAAAAGGTGTCACTTTCAAGCTTCATCTTCGTAAGAGACAAACTTGGAGTTCTCCAAAGACCACACTCCAGTCTGGGGGATTAAGGCCCATGAATAAAGGCCCAATATTGTAGTCCATCTCGGGTACACTTTTTCTGAGCCCAATCCGTATACCAAGTCTTTGTACACAGAGGCATATACACACCCACGAAAAATGATAGTCCCACATTAAGTCAAGGCGTGGTTCTAATTGTACTATAATAGTTAAGATGTTTATATTTCAAGTTGACGACATGTTGTTTGAATTGTACTATGATCAAATATTTACATCTAAAGGTCTTGGGTTTGGACACATCTACCCATTCCTACTTTTTTTTCCTGTCCCCGTATCCCTTTTTTGTATAGAAAAAGGGAAAAAAAGGAAAAAAAAATGGTATATACACATATAATATAATTTTTCTACAAAAAGAACCGTCCTCCCTTAGTCTTACATAGATGGGGCCGGCTTATTGGGCTGCCAAATTGGCACAAAAAGGTCCGGATGAAACCATGGACCTGCCACGCATGATCTATGACCCACCACCAAAAAGAGTGAAAATCAAAAAGCACACAGCCCCAAATTCCATTTCGCAGAGATCTTCACCAACACCACAATTTCTCCACGGCGAAGGCGGATCTGAAGCCACCCGAGCGCCGCCCAACTCTGAAGCCGCGCACAGTCCCCAAGAAGAAGCCGTCGTCCGCGTCCGCCAGAGTGCCGGCCGTCTCTGTCGTCGACCTCCTCGCCTTTCTCCCAACTCTTGGTATGGTCTTATGCCTTTTGAATGTATGACGATTCAGCACTAGGAAAAGAAACTCTAGAGGCTTTTGTGTAATTCTTAGGGTTCATTTTGTACACATTGTGTTAAATTTTTTTTGTTCTGCCCTCGAGTTACCTCCGAATTATCAATGTTGTTTTGAGCCTTCTGTGTACTCTGAATTCTTTTACAATCTATGCCCAGAATCTGTCAGTCAATTTGAGTTATTGTAATTTAGCAACAAATTTTTTTAACTCTGCATTGCTCTTCCGATCTCAAAGAAGTTCAGAAGCCAATATCAAGTGGACTAGCTTTATTGGAATTCCATCTCCAGACGAGTGACACGGATAAACAAATAAATAGTTAAACTAGTTAGCCATGCGGGTTTCCTTACTGCAATTTTGAGCAAAATCAACACATTTTTGCAATACGCTTCTTGAAAAGGAAGAACGTTCTAGTTGCCTGTAATGAATTAATAATCCGAATGAACATTCAATGCTTTAGAACAAAATATGACATGATTATTTCCCACCATTCCATGATCTCCTAAACATGGAACAGAAATTATGTTTCACCATTTTGAGGCTGTGTACGTGCTTTTTGGTTTTCAGACTCTTTTTGGTGGTGGGCCATAAGTCTCTTTTTTTTTTTT
>CAVNYN010172558.1:0-15955 GCA_963692815.1 Nyctanthes arbor-tristis
AAAGTTTGGGGACGTGCTTAAATGAAGAAAAAGCTGAAAATGACCATTACCGCAAGAAAAAGTCAAATCAGGGACTGAATCGCACGTGCTGAAAGTAGGCCGCGGGTGGGCGCGGCAAGCAAACCGCCCCCTACCCGCGGCCTAGCCAATTTTTCTGCTGGGGGCAGGTAGGCCACGGCAAGCAAACCGCCCCTACCCGCGGCCTATATCGGGAGACGCCGTTTACGCGTTTTTGGGCCCTTTTTGACACATTCTAGGGTTCTAAGGCCTTCCTAGCTATAAAAGAACAAGAACCCTTCGGTAAAAGGGGGGATTGATGATAGGAAACTCATTCTTGAGGGCTAGGAGCTTGGAGCAAGGGCTTGGAGATTGAAGCCGGGGTTCGCGTGAAGATTGAAGAACGGAGTTCTTCGTTTGGTGCAAACGTTTCCTTCGTTATTCTTCATCTTTTCTTTGCTAGAATCTGGTCATGTATTCAAACCCTATGAATGTTTTTGTTATGAATTCCTTTATTATGCGTAACTAATTTTCCTTGTTGAGACAATCGATGAAGCAATAGACATGTTTTGATTGTGTTAATCCTATTCATGACTCTAATTGTTATTGCATGCTTATTTTCTATTGTGATATGTAATTCCCTTTTATAAGTCTGATCAACTTGTAATTGCGTTAGTGAATTCGTGAGGAAACCGAGAGGTAAGTCACCAATTTAGCACTTCAATAGAAAACATAAATTGCATAGAAGATAGGGATATACTTTTATGATTTGTGTGACCACAAAAATGGTTTCTTGTTAATTAATGCACTCAACTATGTTGAAATTCACATAGAGATATAGTGGGTTTGCTTGGTTGGGTAGATTTGAATTTGCTCGAGAGAGGTTTTCAATTAAACTTGTGAAACTGGTTGTGAGCACGTGATGGTGAATTGTCATGAGTGGGATTATATAATTGGAACGCCTGTTTATTGTGGATTCGTGAGTCTCAATGCTTTCATTTATATATTTTCTAGTCCATTAATTTGAGTTCCTTCCTAGATTAAAATAGATAGAGTATTTAATTTTAGTTTAAACAACATTATTATTCTTTTACACACTTTTAATTTTCTTATTCAACTGGTGTGAAATTGACTCAAGTGAAATAGGTGACAACTTTCCCTGTGGGATCGATATTCGGGACTCTTCTAGTCCTATACTACTTGAATGATATCGTGCACTTGCGATTTTGCCTATCAGGATGCAACCACTTTGAAAGAAAAATATGAAGGTAAATTGATTGTTGCGACTTGTCAAGATGGAAACATGTAAATCTATCCGCTCGCATGGGGAATAGTTGACTCTGAGAATAATCCAGCGTGGAATTGGTTTTTTACCAAGTTGAAGGAACTCACAGGCGATGTTGAGGATCTTGTATTTGTATCTGATCGGAATGGTAGTTTATTGAAGGGCGTTGAAGATGTTTATCCCAATGCACATCATGCTCATTGTATGTATCATATTCAAGGCAATGTAAGGACCAAGTTCCGGCGGCCAGAGAGCTTATCACTATATAAAAAGGCTGCTACAACATACACTGTTGAGGACTTCAATAAGTACATGGGGCAGCTACATAGCCATGAGATTAAGGCCTGGGAATATTTAGAAGGAGCTGGGTATGAACATTGGACCCGAGCATTGTTCCCAGGAATTCGTTACAATATCATGACTTCAAATCACGCAGAGTCACTAAATTCAGTGTTCAAGAAAGCGCGAGAGAATCCAGTACTTGCATTGATTGAGTACATCAGGTCCAAGTTGCAAAAATGGTTTTACAAGAGACGTGTTAGTGCAAATGATTGTACGAGCATACATACACCAACAATGGAAGAAAAGTTTTGTACAAATCTTGATAGGTCCAAGAAGTTTGTGGCATATCCCCTTGATGAATTTAGATTTGAGGTGAGCAATGATAGTAAACATTACACTATTAATTTAAATGACAACACGTGCACCTGTAGAAAGTTTCAGCTAGAAAATTTTCCATGTGAGCATGCTATTGCTGCCTCTAGACAACAAGGGAATTCAACTTATGGACTGTGCTCTTTATATTACACTGCTGATTTTTGGAAAGCATCATATGCTGAAACAATATTTCCTTTGCCAAATGAAGTTGATTGGGATATTCCAGAACACATCAAATCATATAATATTTTGCCTCCACTAAACCAACATCGCGGTGTGGACAAAAGCGAACTAAACGCATTCCATCAACAGGAGAGTTTGCTAGGCCACGTAAGTGTGGCAGATGCGGTGAAAATGGGCACAACCAGCTAAATTGCAGAAATCAAGTACTGTTAGCTCAGAGAAGATAGGACTAGTTTGCTAATGTGATGCAAGGCTTAACATTTCATATTGCCATGCTTACTTTTGAACAATATTTGTGGCATCTTTTGCTCATATGTTAATCTATGCATCATTTTTTTGATAACAAGCTCGTCATTTTTGTGTTCTATGTGGGGTGTTCCTAATTCATAGCGTCAGTAAGACGCTGTGTTGTCAATGTGACTTGTCGTGTTGCAGGATTGATCTATTAAAAAGATAGTCAACAGAGCTGAAAACAGAAAAGTCTGTCAAAGGATCGGTTATCAAACTTGGTAACAGACTGGTCGGTTTATGGGTCTATCAACAGACCCAGAAACAGACCGGTCTGTTTGTAGATCCGTTAACATACCGTTTAACAGACGTTTGAGTTATCGGACATTTGAGTGTAGTGTTTTAGTGACAAACAAGTTACGCATAATTACCACATGAACCCTCCAGTATATTGTTCAACTTGAGTTCCATTGAGAATAAAAAGAGGAGTTTAGGCGTACTTCCTTTTTAGGAGACCTTAACAACAACAATACACAAGGTTCATAATGATAGGACTATGAATAAAAAATGTCACTCTACCGTCAACTAAATTAACTTGGGCTAAATGTGCAACGACAACAACTATTTTATTGACAAGAAGAGAGATGAGTCGTACATCCCTTTCAGGAGCTCTTAACAACACTAAAAGACAACCAATACATGTAACACAAGACATTTGTATAACAAATGATACTTGAATGATACGAGGTTTCCTCGTAGTTAATTGATTATGTTTCACCACAACGTTGCAAAATTGAGTGAATCTTTTATTTGACATAAGACAATATTCGTACAGATAGGCCAGTGATTTTTATACATAACTCCTCCATTTCACTATATTTATTAAGTGAAATTAAGAGCTGAAGATACGAGTCTGTCGACGGACCTACAGACAAACCAGTCTGTCTTCAGGTCCGTCAACAGACTTATAAACAGACCAGTCTGTTTCTTTGTCTGTTAACAGACCTTAAAAACAGACCGGTCTATTTTCAGGTCAGTTAACAGACCGAATAACAGATTGAGCAATTATCGAACCTTTGCAGCGACTGGTTTGTATTGATAACGTACTTGGGTGTAGAATTTGATAACAAAACAGCCTGAAATCTCCAATTTATGTGATTCATGTCACATAGTAAACTTGTAGAAGAAACTGGTGTGACACATTGTTGTTTCGTAGTTGAGAAGAAGAAAGATGAATTATACATCCAATTCAAAGCAACTCAAGAACAATCAAACTCAACATAAAGGCTTAAACAAAAGACACTTGCATAACAAAGGACTTCCAAGCATCTTCCGATCTCTACGTTGTAACAAATGATATTTATATATTAGTTACTTGTAACTTGACGTTAACTAGATTGAATTAGGCTAGAAGATGAGCGGAATATACGAGTGTGTCACGAAGTTTGTCAACAGACCTACAAACAGACGCCTGTATGTTTATAGGTCCGATAACAGACCAATTAACTAACCAGTCGGTTATCAGACCTCTAGAAAGAATGGTTTGTACTTATAACAAGCTCAATGTAGAATTTGATAGCAAAACCAGAAAGTAAAATTAACGAGGATTATGCTCTTTATGAATATTAACCATTCAATTGTCTGTCAAACTCTACTTCTGTTGCATCTCTCTACATAGGTCGACAACAACACAATATTAGAAAATGAAGTGAGATGGGCTATACTTCCAACTGAGAGGAAAACACAATGTTCATAATGAGTGGAAAATCATACTTAAATGTAACTCTTCCTTTGACTACATTGAATTGGGCGACATGGTCAACACCAAATACGGTGTTTGTACTGAAGTCTGTTAAGAAACCTATTAAAAGACCGGTCTGTCTACCGGTTTGTTTAACAGACGTGCATGTCTCAGGTCTATTAACAGATTCTAGACGGACATACTAAGAGACTTAACCAGTAAGTAGTGTATATTCGCAGTTTGACATAGCCATTCCATGGACAAAACACCCAACAAGTTTAAACAAAATTCCATTGAAGATTTCTCTTAGTACTGTGTCAGGTACACAAGTTATATGCAACAAAATCATCAACGCCTACAGGTCATAGCTATTCATTACAAAGGGTCATACCCAACAAAGCAGTGGACAAAAATCATTGTACATGAACGATCAGTTCGTACCTAACATTTTACAGTTAAGGATAGTCAGCATGATCAAACCTACAGGAATTAGCCATTCACAGCAACAATCAGAGAGGGCTAGGGATCACAATGAAGTGCATGAAGATCGATTACTAGTTTCTTCCGCCAAAGAGCCATGTAAAAGTCAACAACAAACTTAGCATCCCATCCAGCATTAGTTCAATAAACTTGATAGCATATACACCACAATCTCCCCTACAAACAGGCAACAAGAGTAAGTTAATATAACGTAACTCATGTCACAGTCACTTGCTACAAAATATAACTCACGTGTGTATTTGTCTTGAGGTGCCCTGGACTCTCTTAACATCAAAAACATCTTTTTCCACAGAAACACCCTCCAATTGTAGTAGTCTTGGTATACAAGTAGCCATGGGTGTCAATAGCCGTCGAAGTGCATCATCTGGGAAAAAACGAGGGTCCGGATATATATGAACATAGTATGTTCAGAGAAACTAACTTCAACAGCCAACCAGTGCTTTAGAAGCAACACAGGAATATAGACATGTGTGCATTCTGTCCATTTCTTGCCCAATAGGGGGCGATGCCCTCTAACATAGGCCTGCCCCTCAGATATATGGTTCGCTATTACAAGTTCAGCCATGAATCTAAATTTACTATCCAAGATAGCAACAGGTTTGGTGAATGTCCTTGGATACTTTGAAGCTCGAAGACGTAGAAGATACATAGCCACGTCAACATGCTAAAACAAGAGATGATTATCAGATTAACAGCTCACAACTGATCAAGTATTTGTTCGTCAATATAAATATACACACACATATATAAAACTCACCCATTCTTCAAGATAGACGTGTGCTCTTCCGATCTTATCTTCAAACCAGGACTTAGCATCATATATTATACATTTAGGAAATGGCACAATTATGTGTCGAACTCTACAGAAAATAAATAATACAATATGGTCACAACGAGAAACTATTCAACTAACGTGCAAGATAAATAATAATAGAGATGGAATATTTACCTCTGACCCAGTTTTGAATACCAATCATCAAACTCTTTCTCCTTCACTTTGTCAATCGCTTGCCATGGCTGAAATGTTGCGCCATCAACAAATGTTCTTTTCTTAGCCTCGGTCATGAAAGGAGAAGATGTATATTTAGATCTCTTAAAGAGTTGTTTTTGCCGTGGTTCCTCATTAGCGATGGGAATCTGCATTTCTTTCTCATTAACGAGGGTAATGTGCACCGGTTCCTCATTAACGAGAGGGATTTGCACCAGTTCTTCATTACATACTTCCATTTGCATTGGCTCGTCATTAACGGGGGTCATTTGGGAGTTTTCCTTGTGCATCGATTCCTCATTAACAAGAGGGATTTGCATCAGTTCTTCATTATATACTTCCATTTGCACTGGCTCGTCATTAACGGGGGTCATTTGGGCGTTTTCCTCGTTACCAAGGAGGCTTTGCACTGGTTCCTCAACTTTGTCATGTTTTCTTTTTCGTAAATAAGTGCTGGAAAATAACATTGCATCCCTTTCTCCAGATGGATCAGATTGCACATCAACATCTTCTATGCTTTGGTCAGCCATAGGCACTTGTGTGTCAAGCGGGTTCACTCCTCCGACAAAGTTTGCTGAATCTGCATCATTACGGACACCTGGCTGTCATTCTACATCACTCACTTGCACATTGCACAACTCAGATTCCAGGGGCTCTACTACATCAGTTGTATCAAGGTGCACATCAGCCTGTATAGGTGTGTCTACTCCTTCTTCGTCTGCTGCCAAGACATGTGTTCCTATGTGCACTCCTCCTATGTCTGTCCTTGAGTCTGATGCAGCGCTTTTGTCTATTTCTACAGTTTCTTTTGGTTCCTTTGGTGCGGTTTCTACTTCTGCTTCTATATTTTCAACTGTCTCAACCTCATTTCTGTTTAGCTCTTTCTCATGATTATGTTCAAGAGCAACAAAGACATCTTCAACATCTGCTCCTTGTCTATGAACCCTTGCTTCTTCAAATTCCCATGCCCCAGTACCTCTATCATATTCTGGAAAATCTTCATTAGACTGGTAGAAGTGCTGTCTTGAGTCACTGCGTCCATTCAACTGTTGCTTCAGGGCATCTATCTCAGCTCGTAGCCCACCCTCCATCTCTTGCATCTGTCGTGTCAACCTTTCCTCCATTCTTCCAAGGTGATTGCCCAACATTTGTGATAAACTATTGTAGGAATTCTGGAGTGGATGATTGAAAGAGTGATGCTCCTGCTGAGATGGCTGAGGTGCATCACGACAGGCTTGACATCCACAAGATGTTCCCACCAATTGAAACTACATATAAAATAAAAGTACATGTAAGCTTGTCATTAATAAGAATACATAAGACCGCAAGATAAAAGCACAAAAAATGCATACATTGCTCTCATGCATATCTCTTTGGGGTGGATCTGAATCATTAGGAGCTGCACCCTCGTCACGGACTTCACCTCCAAGACCGCCGTAACCTCCATCGTGGTGAATATAAGCATCTAGTGTCCGGTCGATGTTTCGAGGCAGGGGGTAAACACTTTTACATATTGTTGTTGCGTCTCCTCGTGAGTGGCCAAGAAAGTGCAGTGGACTTCTAACTGTTAGTTTGCAAAATTGATTACGTTACTTTCTTCAAATGTCACAGTAATGTGAATCAAAATGTTGTTATACTTACAAGAGGATCGTCTAGCACATTGTCGATGTCTGTTGGTCCAGGTGTCTCATGGGCACTCCAATTTATCATCCGTGGCACTTGAATTTGATTATGCTTTTTCGCGTATTTTCTTCCCAATGCTGGAATAGATTCGAAAGCCCATACCTGTTCAAAATTATATTATTCAAACATTTGCACCAAAATCATCATAGACTCTACGCTAATTTTTATCTACCTGCAATGCGTATGGAAAAACCATAAGGGCATATTTATGCTTCGGCTTGTTCTCTTCTTTGAAGCGTCGCATCATCTCTCCAATTTCTTTGAAAAGGTTTTATTGTTTCCATAAAACACCTTCTTCCCCAAGGATATGCCTCAAACAACTTGAGATTATTGACTATATCCAAAGTAAGCTTATCAATTCATGTAAGATGGTGCTTGGACCTCAACACTGTTTCAAATATATACACTAAACCAAGTTTGTATTTCTCTTCCATATCCATGCATCTTTCAAATGCATCATATAATTCTGAAGGTGTCACTTTACTTGCTCCTTCAAAGTATGTATCCCAGAGTGTCCCTGTCCTCTCTATTTTGTCTTGGTAAGTAGTTTCATCCTCTGGGTTTAAACCTGTGACAAGTGTGAATTCATAAAAAAAAAACCGGGCAGCCTTTCCTTCACCTAGGTCAAACCATAACTCATCCTTGTTTACAGATTTCACCATCCTCAGTAACAACCCATGTAAAAATTGCCCAGAAATTTGCATTTTCCTCATTTTGTAAATTTTGCCGAAACACCCTCGCCTCAACTTTCTTCTATATGTTACATCCAAAGCTTCATACACGCTCTCGACATTAGCAGGGGTACTAATTGTTGTCACTTTTCCCTCAAACCTATCTCCAACGGGTATTACATACTCCATCCTGCAACCACATAATAAGATAACAAAATTTATTTGCAGCATACACATTAACAGAACAAGTCTGTCTATAGGTCTGTTAAAAGACTCATTAACAGACCAGTATGCTGATAGGTCGGTCTATAGGTCAGTTAAAAGACTCATTAACCGACCGGTATGTTGATAGGTCTGTCTATAGATCAGTAGAAAGACTCATTAACAGACCGGTCTGTTCATGATAATAAAAATATAATGTGTATCATTCATGGAATTTAAAACATAAGGCATTATGCTTAAGGTATGATTTCAAATGCATTAAGAAATAGGACAATTGATTTCCTGTCAACAATTTTACCAGTTTCTGCTGATTAACTCCTGCCACTGAAATATTTAAAACAAAATTTACAACTTGAACTCGTTCAGTAAGCTTAGTAAGCGAAAAGACTGGATCAATTTGGTTCTTTGTCTAGGGGTTGGCCAAATAAAGAAAAATGACAACAGGCCAAAGCAAAGTACTCAGAAGAACAATGAATGAGAATAAGAGAGTGTCATGAAAAAACAGTCTTTGTATTCTCTTCGTTTTTTGGAGTTGTAGGGAAGAAGGACAAAGTTGCTTCAACTGCTATAAGAGGTGTATTTCTCTTATATATACTTAAAAAGAGTTTACTTGAAATAAATAAAGATGAATTTTTATAGTATTAGTATTAGTACGAATTACTACCATTTTACAATCAACCATCTTTGACCCCTTTCAGATAATATATAAATTTAAACATTTATATGTGCACTATAATGATAATAATAATTAAATGAAATGTAATTCATAGCTTAATTGAAAACTTACATTTAGGATTTGTGAACAAGCATCACCAACATAAATAAAGGAGTCTAAATCATTAATTTTATTTATTTAATTCTTGAAACTAAATTAGCTCAACATATCAAACACAAGTGTATAATTAGTCATTTTGACTTCTTCAGTTTGAACACAAAAAATAAAAATATGATTTCTAATAACAAGAAAAATCATGTGATTCGAACAAATACTGTAATGATTAAATTCTCAAGTTTTGAACACAAAGTCACGAATTTAAACCACACATGTTCCTCTCCTATTTCCCCTCCCCATGTCTCCTATATTTGATCAACAACCTTGCTTGTTAAACATGTTTTTGACCAATCTCCCCTTTCACGTGAAGACTATAATGTGGAAGAGGAATGGATGCATGTTCCCATCAAGTTAAATTTTAATTTTATCATGTCAATATATTCAAGTTTAATCAATTCAAAATCGTGTAAGCTAACATTATTATTAATTAATGGAGAAGACGACCCAAGCACATAACCGTTGACCAATTCAAAAATAGTCTAGTTACTTGTCACCGATTTGTTTATTCAAATAATTATCATCATAATTGTCTTACAAATCATTCCCGTTTGACAAGTGTATTTGTTCTTAAATTGGATGCATATATTGTTCATATTCTAGAGCACGATCGAATTTGCATCCCCATCTAGAAGCATAGAATTATTAGGGACGTGACACAAAATTTTGATTGAATGAACATCTGCTCATGTGCAAGTTGAAGGTCCATTTATTTAGAGAAGTTGAAGGTATAGTGGGCCAGGTAGATGTGAAACTAGCATAAGTCTATATAATTGGCTACTATGATGAAACTTAAACATGGAAAAGTTTAAATAATCAAAATATATTATTTCAAATATACAATTAAAAGTTTAGATTCAACTTCAAGGCTCAGAAAATGATGTTCTACTATGAAGATTAAAATTATTAGTTGGCTTGCTTCTTTTCACTTTTTCAGCTGCTTAAATATTTTCAGCTAGAACCGAATACCTTGTGGATACTATTTCAACACATCATGTTTAAAGTGCTAGAATCATCCCTCCAACCCAAAAAAGAAAAAAATAATAATAATCCCAAAATGGGTTTCAATTTTAAAACATTGTCCAATTTTTCAGCATCAATTCATTACATAATAAGATTCACATAGCTAATCCAGATACCACAAAACTAGAATATATTAAGAAAGAATTGGAATACATATATTAAGAAAGAATTGGAATACATACAAGGTAGCTGCTAATAGATATTTCTTCAATGCATCTAAGCTCCTATAAGGCACATAATGTGTTCTAAGCCCTACATATAGAGCATCAGTTGGTGTTGATATCCTAAATATCCTATTTCTAGTGAGTCCAAAGTAAGCTCCTAAAAAAATTCAAGCAAAGGGAAAAATAGATATATCAGAGGATAAGACCAATTACACTAGAGCTTTATCCAGATATTTCATCAATAAACGTTATGCTGATTTCCAAATTGGCAAAACATTACTACAATAAAGGCGTCAAGTTTAAACACACAACACAGAAGACATGTGAATGGGATTTTTGAAATGCTAAGTATCATTTTTTTTTAATTTACAGTGGAAGAAGAAGCACATGATGACAAAAACTAGATAATGGAAATATGGGATGAATGGGACTCCCAATTAAGAGTTAGGGAATTAGGAATTTATGATTTATGGTTAGAAAAAAATTGAGGAATGAAAGCTTACCCGCTGAGTGATGACTGTGGACTAATGTTCTAGCTGCCTGCTCACCGGTCGAAACTCGGATGAACTGGCCGGAGGAAAGCAACAGCCGGCGATGGGGGTTGAGGTTCAACCTGGAGTCGTTCCCTTGTAGTGGTGAAGGGTAATTTTGAAATTGATAAAATTATGTATTAATGGATTTATTTTTGAAGTCTAAAAAAGGGTCAAGGGCCATTTTTGAAAACGGGTCGGGAGCGACGGCCAATTAGCACTAATTCCTCATTTACGTTATGGTTTCCTTATGTTTAAGCTGGTAGTTTCTGTTTTTGATTTTTTTTCCTGACTCTCATGCTTTCTGTGTTTGGAATCAAGCTATCTGGAATTGACTTTTTGTTCTTCTTTAGTCGTTGTCACTGGAATTATACCCTCTGAATTTGTATTTTATTGATTTTTTATATCATTGTTAGGTATCATGCTCACTAGAATCTTATGTCTTAATAAGTCATTATACTAGGACATTTTCCATATTATTTTATACAGTCTGCTTATGAATCTGGCAGTCTTATGTATTTATATTTATTTTCTTAATGGGACATCAATTGAGCAAGTTGTTGTCTTTGGAATATAGTGTCGTTATTTCTACCCTTTTTGTCCTTTATTATAGTGGATTGTTGTTGAGGGTGAAACATCTTCCCAAAAGTTGAGTCAGGTGTCATCTGTTGGTTTACTGTCTGATCCTGATGACCAGGAAGGAGGTAGAGTTAAAAAATTGAAGGAACTATTGATGTCCGATGAGGTTAGTTGTTCTTTTCATGTTTTTTTGGAAGATGTTATTAATATCAGCTCTTTGTTTATTTGTTAATTAGTTAGTTCAGTCATTTATTTAGAACTTTGGGATTTTTTTTTTGCCTTCTTTAATTATTGTATTTCTTTTGGCTTTTACTTCATTTTTGTTTTTTGTCTGTCCTTTCACCTTTTTAGCACTAGGGATAAATTACTTTTATCTTTCTAGGCTGGCATATTTTGGATTGATACTAGAGTCACTGCTGTATTATCAAAGCATGACTGGTGTTACTTTGGATGCCTTGATGATGACTGTGCAAAAAAGTTAAGTCGTGAAGGGGATTCGTATTTCTGCCAAAAGTGTAAGACCATATCTGCGAAGGGGGTATGCCGTTACATGCTCAAACTTAGGGTTGAGGACGAAGGCCATTTTGCCACGGTCATGATTTGGGACCGTAATGGCATTCAGTTGATGGGTAAGACTGTCGATGATCTTCGTAGACATTCGCTACATGTAAGTGTTTGTTGCAACGGTATTTAAGATTACTGATTTTCTTTGCTTTTCCATTTTGTTTAAATTACAATGTTATTTTTCCTTTAGGATCACAGGTATAGGAGCATGTGCGCTCGAGAAATGCACAAGTTAGCTGACAGAAGGCTATTGATAAAGCTTTAAACTAAGCTTCGGAACGACACTGACCAGGGACGTCAGTTCTCTATTTTGAAGGTGATGAGAAGCATGTATGTGACTCGGCCCTTCATACTTAAATTTGTTGGTTGTGTACATTTAAGAGTTCCTTTAAATTTTTTATACTTTACTGATTATTTGTATATGTGTAGAGCTCCGACTCTAATACGGACCTTCCTGTGTTGTTTGAAGGGGCCCGTGATATTAGCTCTACAGTTTGTAGATTTATGTTTACATAAAATGTTTATTACTTTGACAGCTTTTAATTAAATATTATTAACTTTTTTATTTTTTTGTATAGGTTGATGAGTCAACTGTTGACCTAGCTGAGACCCCAAGTATTACGCTGTGTAAGAGATGTCTATTCAGTGAAACAACCAATGCCGTTGGTCAACCGTCTACACAATCCTCTTCAAATAAACTGGGAAAAGCAGTGAAGATTGAAAAGGCTTAGTGTTGCAATGTGGCAACTTAAACCAATAATTTCGTTATACATTATTTACACAATTTTTATTATTTGATTTACACAGTTTTTGCTCTTCCGATCTCATTTATCTTAGTTGGTCTTCATGCACATGGTGTGCATGGTATATTAAATATTGCTAATTTTGTTGGTTTTCATGCATAGAGGGTGCATGCACATTGGTAGACATTGTTTATGGCCTCTTATGCTCTTATTTTATTGTTTTGCTGGATTTTGTTTCCTTCTCTCTGTGGATGCAGGTTTTCATTTGTCTTCATTTACTTACTCTGGTTCTTCATTTGCTTTGCTTCCCTGGATGAATTCCTATCTTTTCTGATATTCCTGAAACTTCTCCATATGTGTAGTGAAGATCTGTTACAGTACTCTCAAAGCATGAGAGAGCTGCCTTATGGATTTTTCTCACTCAATTTATTGTATATTGTTATATTCACTGTTCTAATGTGTTCTTTTAGATTAGAGTTTACTTAATTGTAATTGTATACGAATGTAATGTTTTTCCCCATAGCATTTTAATACTTTTTTTTTTTTTTATTCGGCATTTTATTCTTTTGTGATCAAAGCAGAAGGAATATATACTACAAGTTTTATATATATATATATATATATTTAGTATTCATCTTTCTATATTGCAGTGTATTTTATTTTTGGAGTATTACATATTTTTTTATGAAATGATTATAATTTAATACATTATTGATGCAGCTACTGATGAATAAAGATTTATTCATGTGATTAGATCAATTAACATTTAAATAAGTTAGCACTTTAAAAAAAATTAAATAAGTTAAGTATTACCAAAAAAGTTTAAATAACTTAAGTATTACCAAAAACGTTTTAATAACTCAAGTATTAACAAAAAAGTTTAAATAACTTAAGTATTACCAGAAACTTTATTTGGAGGTCTTTAAAAAAAATGATAGAGAATATATAATACGAGTATTTGTTATGAATTGTGTACATCCTACCAAGTAATAATTAATTTACTTAATCAATGGTTGTTTATTTAATTGACTCAATTAATTTAAGAAGTTAATTAAGGATTATTGCTTGAATCATGTCGTGATTATCTCCTTCTAACTTTAAAGAGTTTTATTTTAGATAAAAAAAATCTTATCGCTTATTTGGTAAGAATAACTTATTCGGTTATCTTTATTTAATCGGATTGGTTCTATAGTGCATAGTCCCCATCACTTAGTTTAAGCTTTTTATTATTATACACTGCACAATTTCGTTCTCACTCTCTTATTATTATATATTTGGCATTTTCCCAACATGTTTCACACGAACTAGAGGAAGCTATTCGTTGTTCGTATTGTATTTGCTCTCTATCACTTCATTTCAGGTTAGGGTCTTCTCTTATCCATAGATTTGCCCATTGTGTACGTTAGCCTGCTTTCTTTCGTTAATTTTTGCAGTATTGGCATGGTTTAACCTTTATTAACTTATATGTTTTGATATTTTGATTTGTGTTTCTGTAATTCGTTTATCATGTAATACATTGTTTTAAGGTTATTGTGCTTATTTACTTTTTGTTTTTATTTAAACTATATTTTATCTGCTTATTATGTACTTTACTATAAGTTATTTTAATACATTTTTTCTATAGATGTGTACAAATTTGTGCGAACTACTTACTGTATTAACTAAATGGGGAAATTAATTATGGCTTAATTACATCTTACATATTTAATAATATAAAATATCTCAATTAATTTTTTTGCTTTATGCGTAACATTTTTTTATTTTTTATTATTTTTTACTATGTTAATTTACGATATTAATTACGTTTCTTATTTTTTTTAACTATTGTAATTTATTTTTCAAATTATTTATTGATGAAATTCCTATATTGAATTGGGGGGTCTAAATTGTTCCTTTTCTTTCCTTCTGTCATTTTATATACTTGTGTTCTTATTGGAGGTTTATTTAAATTTCAATGGTTTAGTTCTGATTGCAAGTTTGCTACAATGACGAAGCTGACTAAGAGTTCTTTGATATCTGATGGGCGGGGAAGACCACTTGATGAAGATCAAGGTTTTTTTTTTTTTTTTTTTAAACTTAATTAATTCACCTCATTCGACACAATAGTTAAATGTTTTATTATTCTGTGTAGCTTTTTAAGTAATAATATTTATAATCTTATAGAGGCATCATCCGCGGTGAATAAAGGACCCATTGAGTTATACCTGAAGGGGTAACCAATGTTGTTTCATCAGATTCGTTATTTAATCGTCCTGGTCTTTTTCCAGGACTCCGCTTAATGACGTTACACATGGTAAATTTGAATATTTTTCCTGACTATTTATTTATACACTGTTGTGTTAATGCAATATTTGTTCTATAAATAAATTTGCTTTTTTTCAGTTATTGGTTCGAGTCAAGCGTCTACTGAGTGGAATGTCGGTTCATCTGGTCTTAACTTCAGGATGCTTGAGCAAAATCCAGTTAATAAATCTATTACGCCCCCATCTGATGATCTTGTTTCTTGCACACTAGTCTCGCGCCCATTTCAACTGCCGCATATCACTTCTGCCAATGTTGCTGGTCCCAATCATGTTCTTCATATTGAAGATAATTATCCCAGTGCCTGTAAGTATTGTCTCATTTACGGTTCACTTATTATTTTATTGGTTTTTATGTTTATTGTATGACTATTTCAGATAATTGCTTTTTTATTCTTCATAGTTATTTGTCAAATTCGTTAAAAAAAACAATTATTTGTTACACACATTTCTTTTTGTATAAATATCCTTTTGCTATTTAATTATGATTTTTTTATAATATTATTTTTTTTCATAGTTACCTGAGTATATATGTGTATATTCATATACCTATAAGCTTCTTTATATTTCAGTGTTATATACTTTTTCATAGTTTTTATCTATATAGTTTACTGTATTTCTTTTGCTTATATACAATTTTGTTTCTTGCAGCAATTATTAATAAATAGATTCATATTAGTTTACTGTCATTTAATGTACATCGTATTGGATTTGTTATATTTTTTAACTCTTTTTAATTTATTTTTATTGTTGCCTTTAAATTTTTTTCATTTTAATTAGTACATATAATTATTACTAGTAGTATACCCGTGCATTGCACGTAATATAATAATTAACTGAAAAATATGCGTGATAATTTGAAGAAGTAAATAGTCACAATTTTATTGTGTACTACTCATTCATATACACATGTTGCTAATAATTACAATTTTATCCTGTGTAAAACTTCTTATGCTACGCCTAATTGATGGGCTTCTATGCTGTTTTTCCACATGGGAATTATATTGCTATCTTAATGTGTATATACTGATTGATCTTTCACTTCTCAAAAGGAACGTGATAGTTAT
>CAVNYN010172753.1:580-62441 GCA_963692815.1 Nyctanthes arbor-tristis
CCCCCCCCCCCCCCCCCCCCCCCCCCCCCCCCCCCCCCCCCCCCCCCCCCCCCCCCCCCCCCCCCCCCCCCCCCCAGATATGATCTAGCTTTTTGATTTGGTGGATAAAAATTAAAATAAAAATAGAACTAAACATGGCCCTAGGACGACCAAAATGTGAATAGTAAACAAAAAAACTGGCTCTTTTAATAATGGGTGGAGAATAAACATAGTTGCTAATTTTGCCAAAATAAATGTCATAGGGCTGGACTCTAACTCAGTACGTAAAAAAACACAAACAGAATTCAGAAAGGCCATTGCACTCTACAGGCTTACAATACGAATTATTACATTTTCTCACAAAACCAAATATCAATCATTAACCAGGGATAAGCGCTATTTTCTAAATCTCTGATACACAAATCACACATCAGAGGTACCAAAGTGTAATGACCAATAAGATGCAACTGTAGCATATTAAAATTCAAGGACACTTCAATGTTTTAGAAATCCACTTGTGCATCAAGGTCGTGCTTTTTTCCTCAAGAACAGGGAGAGCATATAAGACAACGCTGAATCAACCGAGGCAAGTGCAACAATAAGCAGTGCGACGATAACAAGTGTTAGAAAAGCAGTCTTCAGCTGCAAAGGTGAGAAATAGGAACTCAGTACGGCCACTCACTTCATGGACATAAAAGATTTAACTCTTTCCTCAAACTTCAAACCAAGCAGTCCAACCATATATACGTAATTCATCTGACAGACTCCTCAAAGTACGTAAGAATTTTATGCTTCACGTACTCTCTGTCAGTTAATTAGCAAGGAAACTACAAGTCAACAGTCATACTAAAACCAAGAAGTCCAACCATAGATACGTAATTCATTTGACAGACTCCTCAAAGTACATAAGAATTTTATGCTTCACATACTCTCCGTCAGTTAATTAGTTGGAAAAGTACAAGTCAACCGTCATACTAAAACCAAAGAGTCCAACCATAGATACGTAATTCATTTGACAGACACCTCAAACTACAGAAGAATTTTATGCTTCACATACTCTCTGTCAGTTAATTAGCTGGAAAACTACAAGTCAAGTCAACAATCAGACTAAATAAAGTTCAACTGCGACTTGACTTACAACTTAGAATACACACCACAGAGAGCATAAAGAAAATGCTATTTCTAGGGAAGATTTTACAAACCGGGTAATTTTACAACCTTACCCCAGTGTGCTGTGTGATTAGGAAAAAATAATCAAAAAATTCTAATCAGACAAAAAGAGAGAAAAAAAGTTAACAAAATTGACAAGTGGGTTATGTGATAAGTGTTGATGGAAAAGTGATGTGATGTGTTGAAAAACAAAATTGTGCCATGTGTCAGTTTTGTTAGATTTTTTTATGTGATTTTGTTCATGTAGCACAACTCTAAATAATCCAGGGGTAAGATGGTGAACTTACCCTATTTTGTAAAAGATTTTGTAAAGGTTTCCCTACAAATAGCAAGACTCTACAGCATAATGATACTCCCTATTTTTTCAACAGTTGAAAGTATAGGGAGTATTTACTTGTAGCAGAGAAAGGTGGTCAGCTAGGCACCTAAAAGAGAATTTTAGCCAAGTTCTCTATTATGCTCATTAGTGGATTGCAGTTAATTGAGCAGAATTAAACCCACCAATGCCTCCATGGCTCCACCCATGCCCTGCACTTCTCTTTGCACAAAGCTTGTCAAGAAACTAAGCCTGATATGGGGATGCATTCTCTAATTTCCATTGGATTGACCTTAGGCATATAAACAAAGTCCATACTTGTCCCTTTATAATGTTGCAATGGTTGAGCTAGAACAAGAATTTAATGGGGTAACATTTAACTATGTATCATTCTATTCTAAATAATGCACATAGATGCGATAAGTGTAAAAAAATGAATCACACATTCTTAATATATATGCGAACATTTCCATGCCCTTCAATACTTATGCACAATGTGAAGTGCTCACACATTTTCACACATATTTTTCAAAAGAGTAATTCTTGCAGAATGAATTAATTTTCTAGATACGCGCTAAATGAATGTTCTTGATACAACTCACTTTCTTCCACTACTCGCCCCATATTCTTGAAGTCCAACAACTCACAAAACATTTGTAATATTAAATCTTCATGCACTCATTTTTTTCAAGTATCATTTCCCATCTAGTAAAAATTGAATATTATCAAAGTTATTAACACCCCCTGCCCCCACCCCCCTAAAAAAAAATGTTCAAATTTTTCAGTGGGGTGGCAAAAAAAAGAAGAGAATTTCTAATTTCCCACCTCCTTGCATCACTGATCACCAGCATAGCCAAAGGGGCCAATGACTATTTTGTTTAACTGTCAAAAGCATGGACTACTCTGAGAGGCTTAAGAACAAAAAAATCAAATTAACTAATTGAAGGAGTAGAAGATCAAGAAATAGCTGGTTGTTTGGCTCCCAGAGATCGGAAGAGCAATGTCAACATAATGTATCCCTTAATAACATAAAAACAAAGATACTAACCGTCTCATGAAAGTTGGGCCATTCTATGTACTTTAGCTGGCTTGGCTGTTCAGCTAGAAATACAAGCAAATTTCTAACCGACCTGCATAACAGTACATTTAGCTTCAGCCAAAGAAAAGCATTATCTGAAACCAGATCCTATAATCTATATTCAAAGTCTGCATTTCTCCTTATGCAAAAGATACCACGTAGCTTCTTTAATCAGATTTAACCAAAAGGGCTCCATATCAGAATCATGATTGAAGCTCAATTTCTGAGAATTTCCTCCTACAGATGCAGGGTAATTTTTGCTGCACTGAAGCTGAAGATGATATCGAGTCCTGACACCAGTAATCTATCAGAGGGAAAAATTAACAAAAACCTAAATTCAAGGAATTAGTAAATTATGAATGAAAGAGACATAAATTTACCCTTCTAGTCAAACCAGATACCATTTTGACATATCCTAGATCCAAATTTGTTATGTTTATTATTCTGAAATGGCAGCTTAGGATCACCAACACAAATAGCTGATAGTTGATACCTGACCAGTAAATATAAAACCAATATCAACAACAAAACCAAATTTCAATAAGTAAAATGAAGTACAAAAATCAGGAAATTTGCCCAAGCATGTATAGACGGAGTTGACTGTGGAGGTGGGGAGAGACAAACCTGAAGAATTTATGACTAGCCCAGAAATAGCGGCCACGTTATGCAGAAGTTTTATGCAAACCTATCAACATCAATGATCCACATTCATTAAGACATTGCCTAACAAAGGATCATGAAGAAGCAAGAACAGAACAAATAAATACATCGAGAATGAATGTTTACGCAGAATATTATTCAGAACAAATCTTAGATGTTCTAATCTCCATTCAGGTACCATTCCCAAAAAAAAAAAAGAAAAAAGAAAGAAAAAGATTTT
The DNA here is from genome assembly GCA_963692815.1 of Nyctanthes arbor-tristis. Classification (NCBI taxonomy): domain Eukaryota; kingdom Viridiplantae; phylum Streptophyta; class Magnoliopsida; order Lamiales; family Oleaceae; genus Nyctanthes; species Nyctanthes arbor-tristis. Next base: position 4,004 of record CAVNYN010172753.1, read on the forward strand.
TCCTTTCTTTTCCGGAACATGCCAGCGTTTAACAATATATCACATTCTCTCTAAACAGAGGTAAATTTTGGATAAACATAAAACTGAAATATTTCCAATTAAAAAAAAAATCCATTTAAATAGTATTCTGCGTTGTAAGTCAAGTCACAGTTAAACTTTTATTTAGTATGTCTGTTGACTTGTAGTTTTCCAGCTAATTAACTGAGAGAGAGTATGTGAAGCATAAAATTATTATGTACTTTGAGGAGTCTGTTAAATCAATTACGTATCTATGGTTGGACTGCTTGGTTTGAAGTTTGAGGAAAGAGTTAAATCTTTTATGTCCATGAAGTGAGATGCAGTACTGAGTTCCTATTTCTCACTTTTGCAGCTGAAGACTGCTTTTCTAACACTTGTTATCATTGCACTGCTTATTACACTTGACTTGGTTGATTCAGCGCTGTCTTATGTGCTCTCCCTGTTCTTGAGGAGAAAAGCATGACCTTGAAGTATAAGTGGGTTTCTAAAACCTTGAAGTGTCCTTGAATTTTAATACACCACAGTTGCATCTTACTGGTCATTACACTTTGGTACCTCTCATGTGTAATTTGTGTATCAGAGATTTTAGAAAACAGCGCTTATCCCTGGTAAATGATCGATATTTGGTTTGTGAGAAAATGTAATAATTCGTATTGTAAGCCTGTAGAGTGCAATGACCTTTTTGAATTATGTTCTTATTTTTTAGGTACTGAGTTGGAGTGCAGAGAGGCCTATGACATTTATTTTGGCAAATTAGTAACTATGTTTATTATTATATATACAGGATCATCATTAGATTTAAAGAGAAAGAGCTGATGGTTGATTTACGACTTAAGTGTTGTCAGCAATTAAGGTTCACTTAACGAAGACTTGTTGACTTGTTGCAACAAGTCATTAGATTATATGACTGCCAATCCCTAAAGTTATGGTTTAAAGTTGACTTGTTGCAATAAAGATTCTTGACATGATTTACAATTACGAATTTTTTCTAAGGAACCAAATAAGAAGCTTCAGTGGCGTAGCCAGCACAAAAGAGAGGGGAGAGCCAGAACGAAAACTCAAAAAAAGTCATATATAAGTATTAATCTTTGAAAACATTAAAACAAACTCACGTGCATTACAAATAGTGCTTCAAGAAGCCAACAATATACACGCTAAATCTATTCAATTCCTAATTCCATTTTGCAAAATTTCTTTTTCTGTACCAAAAACTCATAATTTCCTTCTACAAAGTATAATTCACATTCGACACTGTCTATAATTTAAATGAGTTTCAAGTTTCAACAATTATTTCTAGCGAGATAAAAGCACTTTTGGTGACATTATCAATCAGTTAGATTAATTAAAGAAACACTAAATAAGTTAGCAAGTTTCAACAATTACTTAAATCATAATTTTTATTCAACTCAACCAACATAAACCAATTAGGCAATTACATTATGCCATTATCTAAAGTCTAAATTTTAAATTATATCAAGTAATGATGGTTTAGACAGCACAATACTTCCTTAACATGAAACATAATCACTTTTTTAGAAATAGAGTTTCTGTCCACAGGATGTCCTTGCCTAAGCCTAGAATTTCAGTGCTCCAAGTTCCAACATCTAGTAGAAATAGAAAGACTTTCTTAAATATAGAAGAGCAAGTTTGAACTAATAAGCATACTTTCAATGTCTTATAAAAATATAGAATAATAGTAGTCTCATGTCTTATAGAATAATAGAATTATAGAAACACAATAACTTAGGGCCTAGGCAAAATCAATTTTTGTCTTGAAAATAAAAACAATTCCCCCTCATATTCAAGCATAACTTAGGGCAAAATCAATTTAGGAATTAGGGCTAGAATTTACCTAGAAAATTAGAGGAAGAAGATGCCAACTGCTGCCCTGCGCCCCAGCCCTTCCCGTCGCCGGACCGCCGATCGCCGTTCACCGCCCGCCACTGGAGCTGCCCAGCTGGACTTTGAGAGACAATTTCACAAGAGGGGAGCGAAATCAGAGAGCAAAGCAGAACAGAACTGATGAATCAAACATCGATAATTGAAATTCTGGGTTCTGGCTTTTTCTACACTAAGCTTTCTTGGGCTAAAATTTCTTGACCCCTAGCCCAAGTCATTGCCTCCAAGCCCAACTTCAAATAAGCCAAGCCCAAAGCTATAATTTTTTTCTTTACCTAGTATTGGGCTGAGACAAGAGTAGGCCGGGGCTCAGTATGCCCTTGTCTTCTCCGCCAATGAAAAGCTTACATTAGAGGAAACTATTTTCAAGAAACCTACCCCACAAATGCGGACTCCTTATTAATGAGTTCAAGCCGATTTCTTAGAAAAATTATGGACTCCTTCTTAAGGAGTTCAAGTCGGTTTCTTAGAGAAATTGATTACAATTACATCTGCTGATTTGAAACTGATCAAACAAATAATATAAGATGCAACAAAAGCTCAAATAACACAAATGGAACAACCAGGAAAAAAACAATAATAATAGAACTAAAAAAAAAAATCTTTTAACTCCAAAGGAATAGAAAAATACAATGAAATAAACCGATAGACTAAATTATTGCAAGTCTGGTCCAAGTGTATTCACTTAACAATCTTTGGTAACACTCATTTCGACTGTCACGGTCCCCGTCCGGGCTCCTTGCTTCTTACCAGCATCATCGCCGTGAACGACGTATTTCCTAGATGTGGTGTGACTTCCACACGTCAGCCATTTCTTCAATTTGGATATCTTTCGTCTCCGGTAGCAATATGGATATAAAAATGGTCATGATAAACACAAAGCTAGAGTTCGGCTTTTACAGTAGTAATTTCCATTCAGCAGTAATGGAATTTCAACTTTACAGTTTGAGAGGCAAAACTTAGTCTGGTATTAGTTCGGCTATATAAAGAGATTACTGGAAGCCATAATTTCAAGGGGCTTAAAGAAAATTTTCAAAATTGAAAAAATAAGAACCAGTCCAAATACCCTCAAATTGGCGGTAAGGAAAATATCTGAAAGTGCAAAATTGAAAATGAATTTTGGATGTGCGATTTCAAATTCAGTCCTAGACCAAGCACTTCAAAGAGAAATTATTTTCAAATATATGGGAAGGTAAAATATGGTCCCAAGTGCTCTCAAGTCAATGGTAAGAAGTTTGAGGGTGGAAAAATTAGGTGGTTTAATTTTTGGACCAAACTAGAATGAAATTAATTGAACCCCAAGTCAGATTCCAAGCCCACTGGACAATGGGGTTTTCTTGAGAATTTTGAATTGTGGTGAGTGGCGATTCCATATCTAAAACCAGCACTTAAAAGTGTAAGATTCCAGCACTAACCCGATTCTGAGGCGTTAAGGTTGGAGTATCGATTTAAAATTATTTTAAGGCACAAAATGACGGTAAATGTAACAACTTACAAGCGACATTGATAGCTCCTATTTGAGTAGTCGCCCCACACGTGAGGTCTGGGCAATTAGTTCAATGAAATGAAGGTCAACTTTTTTGAAAGATGAAACCCAGGTCCTGTCTTAGCTATTCTTTGAGGTTGGTGTTTTAGAAATTTTGAGAACTTTGGAGTGCATATGAAAAATGAGAGTTTAAAATGACATTCGGCTATGATGAACTAATTGGTAAGTGACGTGTGGCATTCAACATCAGTACAAGTATGATCCTCAATAAGAAAATTACTAAAAGTACCTGAGTTTGTCCGGCCAAACTCAGGTACTTGGGGGCAATTGTTGTGCGCTTGTTTATGAACGTTATCTCTTCTACTACCTCGGCTGAGAACTCAAATTTACAATTATATGGCATGTCATCAGTACTTTTGAAGCTCATAGCTTAATTACACCCATAGACTTAGTTCAATAACCTTAGATATGGAACATCTAAGGCCTCATTCACCAGCTCTGCTCGCACAGGTGCTGGGACAAGAGCTAGAACTTGGCCAAAATTTCATATCAAAAAATCAACTCCCCTCCCAGAGGTGCTGGGACAGGAGCTGGAACATCTAAGGCCTCATTCACTAGCTCTCCTCCCACAGGTGCTGGGACAAGAGCTAGAACACTTAGCCAAAATTTCACATCAAGAAATCTTAAGTCACATTTGTTAGCTCCCTTCCTAGAGGTGCCAGGATTGGAGCTGGAACACTTAGTTATATTCTTCGTCTGGCTGTCCCAGACTTCAATTACAAGCTCCTTTCCCACAAAGGCTGAGGTGAGAGCTCGTTAAAATTAGTTATTTAGACAAGTTAGTCATAGTGGTTGTATTGGATAGCTATAATTTTTAGTTTAGAATATTCCATTTGTACTTGCAATGTACTTGATGGTAGAATCTCCTGAATCTTGTATAATGCCAGCTCACCCCCTCTCACCAAAGACTATAAATAGAGATGGATAATACTCATTTAGAGGATCTACTTTTTTAAAACAATCTCTCTCAAAAAATCTAAAATATATCCAACTTGGGCTCGGGTTTCAAACAAGACCCAATGTACAGAATTTAGTTTCATATTCATCCCAGTAGACCTGACAATCGGGTCTATACTTTGTTGACTAAAACAAAATTCGACGTCAATATATATATATATATATAAATTCTATGTCTATCTCTCTCCTTATGTGCTCCTTTTATTGCAAATACTCGTAATTTAGAGAGATACTAGAACACATTTGTTTTGTTTTTATTACATGGTCCATTTAAGCCTACCCCTTAGCAAACAATTTATTTCTAAAAATAGAAAGAGTTCTTTTTTCTTTTTTTTTTTTAAGTATGATTACAATTCTGTATTGTAACAATACATATGGACATAGATATATAATAATTCTACTGGAACACAATGCAAAGTAATAAATCAACAAAACAAGCCTTCATACAAGGGAATACACACTACAAATAAATTATAGAAAATATCTCATATAAGAGAATTGAATCTGAAACATTTTGATCCCAATACTTTAACCTAGCCCAATAACAAACATGTTAGACTTCATTGACAAAAATAGAAATACTTTTCAGGAAAACAAATGATAGAGATTTGTAGAATACTAATCTCATAAAATATGTAGTCATGTAGATATGATTAGCTTCATTATAGAAATGGTTTTTGAACATGCATGAATCACCATCAAATAGATTACTTACAGAATTCAATGTCTTAGACTGGGTAAAGGAGTAAAGAATCAAACAATCAGATACTTAGACATAAAATTGACAAGTAAGGTTCTCATTTTTTTTCCTCCCTAAATATATGCAAGTGAATCTTTTAGTCTTTTATTTATCATTTACAGTAAAGTTTCTGACCTTTCGGTTAAAGAATAATGCTATTTACTGTGGTGGAGTCGGGAAAAGTTATTTAGGGGAGCAAAAATTTTGTCACAACAAATTGAAGGAATAGATAATGAATAATGAAAATTTCTTATATTCCATTATTATAATAAGTTATAAAGGCTCTCTACAAGTTTTCACTAACCTATTATTAAACTAGTTTGCAACATGTGTGGTGCACGTGAATTAGCCGAGAATATGCTAGTACCGTATTTTTCTTTCCCAAAAATATAATTTGTTCTATATCTAATAATTTTTAGTAAATTTTTCGGTGGAAAAGTTCTTAATTTTTTGAGTAATGCTACACGTACAGATATGTATACAAATATAGAGTAAAATTAAAATTTTTCCATATATTTTCTCTTTCATTTCACACCTTTTATGTAAAAGGATATATGCACATTCATTTGTAAAAGTAGATTAATGTTAGTTTTTCTCCTAATCTTCGTTTATTAGTTTTTATTTATTTGTTTATTTTTTCTTTGGATGACGTTAAGGTTTAGTTTTAGGGTTAATTTCACAAAAGGTCCCCAACCCTTGGGTTAAGAATCGATTCCACCCCCAATTTTTATAAAACTCTATTGAGTCCCCAACCTTTTATAAATACGCATAATAGGTCATTTTTTTCACTATTCGGTCAATTTTTTTAGAAAATGACGATTATACCCTCAACTTTTGAAATTTAAAAAATAAATATTTAAAAATAATAACAAATTAAAAAAAACCCACCCACCCCTCTCCCTACCCCACCTAGCCTCTCCCGCTTATGAAGCTACCGGAAACGGCAGCAAAATAGAAATTGGAGGGGTGAAGCCCCCTTTCCGGTAGCAAGATGCTGCCGGAAAGGGGTGATTCACCCCACCCAAAATACTGCAATAAATTACCAAGTTGACCGTCTGTCAAGCCCCTGACTTCGCCCCAAAAGATTTAGAGTTAAAAAAATAATAAATTTTACACTCATACGTAATAAATAATAATAAAAAAAACGTAAATTATACTTGTGGTTAATTAGGCATTGATGTGCATTACGTTGAAGGTGAATCGGTTACATTACATTTACAAATATACTTTAGTGACGATAATTGAAGTGCAAAATAAAAATTATAAAATATGGGTGAGGACATTTTTGTTTAAAAATGTTTCCCCAACTTATTCTCTTTTAGATATAGAAGATTAGACAATACAATAAAAAATTTTCAATAGCAAAATATCAGTTATTACCTAGTATATTTTAGAATTTTCAGTATTATAAATACATACTAGAATACAACCAACAACATATGACATTATTTAAATATTCAGTTGATCACTTCTAGTAAAAAATCTAGAACTTTTCCTTTGCCTCCTAAACATTAATGGAGACGTTGAAGAGCAATTACACAGATGAAGAATTCTAAGATGTTTATACCTCAAACAAAATATGGTTGGTGTCTAGCATAATGTGTTCATCAACAATAAAGGTAATCAAGAAATTTACAGACTGTGCAATAAATAGGGAAAATCCGGTGCTGAGCTAAATGTGAGAGTCGAGCAGTCCAATTTAAGACTTATGAAAATTTTAAAGCTAATTATCTTTACACCACAATTTTTACTAAACATACCATATTTTTAGACATTTTTTATATTTATTTAAATTTAAAGAGTAATACAATAATAAAAATACCATTCTAACCATTTAAATATCCATATATTTACCTACACCACAAATAAAGACTATGTCCTACATCATTTACATACCTTCACCACTGGCTATTTTTCTAAGTTGGACAACAGTATCCAATTTATCTAGCAACATCTTGTTGGATACCGATTTATTTGGAAACATCTTGTTGCATATTGAAAGTCTCCATATCTTTATAATTATCTCCTTATCCTTCAATGTAAAAATATCAAGTTCAATGCAGATAAATAACACAACTTTTAGTTAAATAGATACCAGAAGGATTTTTGGATGATTTCCATCCACATCTCTCCTAGTTCAACCATCATCTTTTAACTTTAAAGTAAATGATAGTTTTACTCCTTTTTATTTATTTTTAAATAAAAATGATAAACTACAATTTTGTTGAAGGTGCATTTAGTACAAGTGGACATAAATATATATCCTATTAGAATCAAGGTGCATTTAGTACAAGTTGACATAAATATATATCCTATTAGAATCGAACTTGAGATCTCTCTGAGCTCGAGAGTCTCGACCTTAGCTTCTAACAAAAATTGTTAAAAAAGCCGAGATTACCAAACCAGATTTTGATAGAAAGTTGATTTGCACTTGTTGAGTGCCTCAAATGCAATTTTCCTTTCTTTTAGAATTTTACGTATATTGATTGATACAATTGAAATGCCATAACTTAAAAATATTATTATTTGATAATAATGTTAGGTGTTTTTACGTACTATAAATTTAACTTATAATTGAAAATGATATAAAGACCATTTTTAGCTCCATACTAAATCAAATAATACCAATCACATGGCCACTACTTTTAGGAGGCCCCGCGCCCTTATTCCTCATTCCACTTCTAAATTTGTAACGAAACTTTAAGAAGCTCTATATGCTCATTCCTCATTGGTCTATGTTAGTTATCTAACTTGATTACGAAATTAGAGATAGATATGATTATACCACTTCAATTATATAACAATTCATTAATTACTTCATCTTTTCAATGTAGTACCGGTATGGTATTTTAGATCATTGCCTCTGTCTTCAATCCTTGGAGGTAGGATAGGAATCCTTTTAGATCACCTGCAAATATTCAAATTAATAATAATAATAATATCCATAAATCTTAATATGTTGCAATAACGTTTCTTCAAGTCACCGTCAAATTTTTCTGGGTTGAACTCGCATACATTTTCTTCATTCTTTCTCTAGAAAAAATATTATTATAATCTGAAAAAGAAAAGGAAAAAATGTATACGAGTTCAACCCAGAAAAACTTGCTAAGCGCGAGTTATTATTTGGTAATAAAAACGATAACAATCGTTATTAGTATGATATTATAATAACAATGAAAGCCTAAAATATGTGGTTGAATTCAGGGCTTTATAAGAGTAGTTTACCATTTCTACTCAAACACAAAGATGGTTAACGTTTATCGTAATTAATTAGATGAGACAAAATAACTAATGTGATAAATTAGACTTAGGTACTGTTTGATTGTAACTGTGGAAAATGCATAGAAAGAAAATGAATTCTAGGCAATTGAATTCCCTAGAATTAATTTTCCTGGGAAATGTCAATTACACGTGTTTGATTAATTTAATTTTCCACTTAGAAATAATAGTTATTTTCCATTTTTTGGTGTTTGATAACTATTATTTTCATAGAAACAATCTTTTTTTGCCCCAAAATTTTGTTATTTTCTTTTTGAACAATTATTTTATAGTCATTGTCTTTTTCACAAGAACTATCAAGTTTTCTATATAAATTGTACTTTTTTCAATGCTTTAGCCTTAGAATGATTGATCTACCTAGACTTTCATTCTGTCTAATTGGACTTCCTCTCAAGTGGCAATAATTGACTTCCCGAATGTACTAAAATTTGAATCTTATTGATCTTATGAGAGTTTTTCATCACATTGCATGGGATATTATTGGTGCACATGAATATGAAGAAGATAAAATAAAGTTATGGCCTTGAACGATGATTTATAGTTAGAAATTGTAAAATGTTCATACATTCTTATATTTGTTAACATTAGTAAGAAATGATATGTAACATAAATTCAAAAAAATAAAATTAATAAAAGGAGAAATTTGAGAATACCACAAAAAAAATTTGCAACTTAACAGATGTCTAACAAATTAGATGCAAGCTACTAATGAAATAAAATGGCGAACAAATGTTTTTTTTTAAACGTTTCTAATGTCATTTATTTATGTTTTTCAAATTAAAAAAGGATCAATATTAGGAAATACATGGAATTCTAATTCCCTAGAAAACAAAAAACCTACTCCCCCTCAAGGAAAATGTTTTCCTTGTTTTCAAGGAAAATATGGTCAAGTGACCAAAAGTAGGAAAACATTTTCCAGCGAAAAAATATCAATCAAACACTGCTAAAGTGGGAATTTAAGTGGAAAATCGACATTTTTCAGGGAAAATTCTTACAATCAAACACACTCTTAACTGAAATAATGATGAAAAATGTTAATCAAAATAATTGCAAGACAAAAAAATTTCGTCCCTATATTAACTAATTTAAAAAAAAATTTAAATGTTATTTATTTTTAAAAATAGTAAAGTCTATTTAACTGTCTATACTTTCTTTTAAAAATATACTAGCCTCTCACCCGTGCATTGCATGGATGAGACTAATTCTAAAAAATTTCAATAATAATTTATAATAAAATATTGAATAGATACCCGTCATCGAACTTATTTAATATTATTAGTTAATGATTTAATAGTACGTATTGTGTATGTACCATGATACCCGTATTCGGTCAATGCCCGTTTAGATAAAAAATTTCATATTGATAAGAAAATATCTACCCAACATACCCCCATTTAACCATATAATACTTTGTTTCCCCACATACCCTTGTAACTGGATGATACTTAGTTTTATTTTGTGTAGATACCCATAATACCACATTATTATTTTTGCCTAGCAATTATAATATGACAATTATAAAAGATTTTACAGTAATAACACAATTATAATATGACAACATTTGTCATCCAAACTCGCTGTATTAATAGTTATGTTTGAAATTAATTATTGTTTTTATCTTATATATTTGAAGAAATTTTTAGTATTTTAAGACTACCTACAACATAGGAATATATCAAAATAATTAAATTTGTATAATTAATAATTAGGAAAATTTTATAAGATAATGAGTTTAATTTAGTGCTAAATTATTGATTATTATGAATTTTTATTTTGGATTTGTGTAATTATATATGTGGAAATCAATGAAAGATTTGACAAATATTTTTATAGATAGACATACTCGCTTATAGGAAAATTTTCATTTTCTTAAAAAACTTCTCACTCATGTGGCTATATAGACGCATGCCACATATATTTTAAAGTCAGGTGTATTTCAAATTCACATGGTATTGTATCCATGCGTGCCACATAGGTGGAAAGTTTTTTAACAAAAACTTTCGGAAAGTTTTTGGAAGGGACTCCTGACTTATATACCCATTTAACGTTTATTATAACTTAATTTTTAAACCTTATTCAGTATTATTAACAGTCTAATATTACGTATCAAGCATATACCATAATACCTATATCAACTTGAAAGCCATTCAGATAAAAAATTTCATACTTATGAGCTCATATCCACTCCACATTCCCACCAGATAAGACCTAATTTTATTCTATAAATATACCCATAATACCCCGTTGATTTTTTTTTTATAACAAACAAACAATATTATCCTTTATAATTATTTTAAAATAATTATTTTTATCATGATACACGTATTCACTCGATACCGGCTTATATAAAAAATTACATTGTAGATATAAAAATATCCAAATTCGTAATATATGTATGTATATAAAACATTTTGCTCTTATTATTTTTGCTAACGGGGAATCCAACTTTTATATTTGTGCGGCTATATTGGTATACTACGATAGAAATGACCTTTTTGTTTCTATTGATATCAATGTTTCTATTGATATCAATGCAACTGAACCCGGGGAAAAATTTAACTTTCGTTGTGCTCCTTTCTCTCTTCTCCTCAGTTACTTTTCATACTTGTTAGAGCAAGCTAAAAAACCTTTGACGGTCTTATAGTCACCACGTCAAGACCACCCATGGCTTTTAGTTTGACCATAGCTTTTTCTTCAATTACATACTCTCCCTACTCCTTGCAATAAGAAATCAAAATGTTCCAGATTGATTGTCTTTCACCAGAAGCTTCATTGCTAATTCATATGCATCTTTAATGCTCTTTTTCTTAGTAGTGATGTTGAGAAAAACTGCATAACTGGCTATGGTTGGTTCCATCTCCTTTTTCATTTGCCTAAAAAAATTATCCTGTCTTCCAGGATCAAAACTTTACTATCAACGTATCTACCTAACATTATTGGAAACGTCCATTGGTTGAACAAAAAACCTCTTTTAATCATCTTCTAAAATATAGTAATTGCTTTGACACGATCTCTCTCACTATAAAATATCCCTTCATGAATGTTTGGTTTACTCATATGTTTTCATACTGTAAAATAACTTTTCTATAACTTCTAAGTCTCGTGGATCACCCGTACTCTCGAGATATATTTGTAGAGGATTAATGCTCCCATAATCTTCAAGCAAACTCGTTTTGTACAACGAAGTCATAACTAAGTCATTAACATCCTTCCTATACATCCTACATTGACGGCATCACCAGCGACAGTACATGAATATGTCCCTGAATGTATGATACATGTATCTATAGTAGAGATTTGTATATGTGATTTAAATGATATACTTATGTTTGACCATGACAAATAGCCGTCGGTACTTACCGACGGAAGATGGAATTTTGTTTGACTATTGGAATGTATTGGGTATGGCCTTCCGTACCCGAGAGACCACTTTTTCTTATGCAGCTGCATGAGGAATTTGGCATTCTCCCGCATTCTGATTGTAGGGTATGACCGCACAAAAAAAATGTTTCTTTTTATTATCTTTTATATCTATCTTTGAGCCTCCTATAATAAGTTCATGCTTAGAAACTTATATTTATCTTAGAAAAATTACAACACCTACAACATTTCAAAACGACATCATCCTCAATTTCACAAATTTGAGGTTCCCCTTCATTATCAGCTTCATTTCAGGATATAGTTTTAAACTTTATTAAATTTCCTCAATACACAAAATTCTAGCCTCCTCCCTCTCCCCCTCCAAAGGGTCTATTCGCGCAACTTCTTCTATTTCTAGTGTGCTTATATCTAGTTTTCCAAACAACAAATGAAAACTTTAAAATTATGGCCTAAAGGTTAATTATTATGATAAATGAATGATCCTACTTTTTTGTGCTTAATACACATAAATGTACAATTTTTTAAAATAAGTTTTGGCTATTTTATCAATCATTAGCAGTACTTAGTATAAACAAGCATACTTTGAGCAAGACATGATGAGAATTGAGATACCTTGTTGTGTACCGTAACATGCTCCCATATGTTTCAATATAAAAGCATTTGTCACAATTGAATCCAAGAAAGGTGAAGATCGGATTTAAGAATAAAGAATATTTAGCAACTTTATATGTCTTCCATATTTGGATATGATTTTTCCTGAGCCACAAAATAATGACCAGTTCAATTAATATCAATGCAACTAAACCCGGGGAAAAATTTAACTCTTGTTGTGCTCTGTTCTCTCATCACCTCAGTTACTTTTTCATATTTTTTAGAGCTAGCTAAAAAGCCTCTGATGGTTTTGTAGTCACGACGTCAAGACTACCCATGGCTTTTAGCTCGATCACAGATTTTTCTTCAATTACATATTCTCCCACATTCCATATTGATTCGTCTTTCACGGGAAGCTTCATTGTTAATTCATATATATATATATATATATATCTTTAATGCTCTTTTTCTTAGCGAAGATGTTGACCAAAAGTGCATAGTGAACTGTGATAGGCTCCATCTTCATCTCCATTTCCCTAAAAAAAAATATATATATATATATATCCTGTCTTCCAATATCAAAACTTTATGATGAAGGTATCCACCTAACATTATTAAAAACGTCCATTGGTCAAACAGAAAACCTCTTTTAATCATCTTCTGAAATATAGTAATTTCATTGAAACGATCTCTCCCACTGTAAAAATGCCCCTTTATGATTGTGTTTTATGTATATGTGATTTGCTCTTCTATTTTTGTACTGTAGAATAGCTTTTTCGTAACTTCCATGTCTCGTGGATCACACGTATTCCAGAAGTAGATTAGTAGAGGATTAATACTGATATAATCTTCAAGCAAACTCGTCTTGTACAACTAAGCCATTAACATCATTTTTATGCGTCCTGCATTGATAGCATCACAAGTAGCAATACATGAAAATATACCTGAATGTATGATACATGTATCTATATTACAAATATGTGTACCTAATTTAAATGATATACTTGTGTTCGAACATGACAAATCCGTAACAGTTTACTGGTGGGTACCACTGTCGGTTTTTACCGATGGAAGACGAAATTTCGTTTGACAATAGGAATGTATTGGGCACGGCCTTCCGGGCACGATAGGCCACTTTCACTTATGCAGTTGCACAAGGAATCTGGGCATTCTTCACATTTTGACTATAGCATACGACCACACAATCGAATGTTTCTTTTTCTTATTGTTTCTTCTTCTTATTGTTTCTTCCTATCTTTGAGCCTCCTATAATAAATTCACGCTTATAAACTTATATTTATCTCAAATAAATTACCACGCCTACAACACTCCAAAATGAAATCATCTTCAATTTCACCAATATGAGGTTCCCCTTCATTATCATCTTCATTTCAGGATATAATTTCCAAGTTTGTTTAATTTCCTCAGTACGCAAAATGCTAGCCTCCTCGCTATCCTCCTCTAAAGAGTCTACTTGCGCAACTGTTTCTATTACTAGTATGCTCATCTCCAATTTTGCAAACCTCAAATTAAAAGTTTAAAATTATGGTAGGAAGATTAATTATTGTGACAAATGAATGATCCTACTTTTTTGTGCTTAATATATGTAAATGTACTTTTTTTTGTTTTTGTTTTTTTTAACAAGTTTTGGCTATTTTATCAATCATTAGCAGTACTTAGTATAAAACAAGCATACTCTGAGCACGACATGATGAGAATTGAGACACTTTGTTGGGTGCAGTAACGTGTTCACATACCTTTCAGCATAAAAGCATCTTTCATAGTTGATTCCACGAAAGGCGAAGACTGCATTTAAGAATAAAGAATAACTAGCAACTTTACATGTCTTATTTATTTGGATGTGATTTTCCCTGTGCCATGAAATAATGACAAGTTCTATTGATATCAATGCAACTGACACCGGGGAAAAATCTAATTCTCGTTGCGCTTCCTTTTATTGTCACCTCAGTTATATTTTTATACTTGTTAGGGCTAGCTAAAAAACCTCTGATGGTCTTGTAGCCACCACGTTAATACCACCCATGGTTTTTTGCTCGATCATAGCTTTTTCTTCAATTACATACTCTCTCTGCTCCTTGGAAAAAGAAATCAAAATGTTTGAGACTGATTTGTCTTTCACGGAAAGCTTCATTGCTAATTCAGATGCATCTTATTGCTCTTTTTTTCTTAGCGGTGATGTTTACCAGAAGTGCACAGTGAATTGTTGTTGGTTTCATTTTCTTTTCCATTTGCTAAAAAAATTATCCCATCCTCTAGTATCAAAACTTTATGATAAAGGTATCCACTTGACATTGCTGTAAACGTCCATTGGTCGAGCAGAAAACCACTTTTAATCATCTTCTAAAATATAGTAATTACTTTGATACTATCTCTCCCACTATTAAAATACGCTTTCACGACTATGTTTTGTGTATGTATGGTTTGCTCATCTGTTTTCGTACTGTAGAATAGCTTTTCCATAACTTCCATGTCTCGTAGATCACCCGTACTTCCGAGGGAGATTAGTAGATGATTAATGTAGGCATAATCTTCAAGCAAACTCGTCCTGTACAACTAAGTTATCATCCTTCCTATGCATCATGCATTAACGGCATTACCAGCAGTAGTACATGAAATTGTACTTGAATGTATGATACATATATCTAGATTTGTACACATAATTTAAATGATATACTTGTGTCCGACCATTGCAAATCCATAACAGTTTACCGGTGGGTACAACCGTTGGTGCTTACTGATGGAAAATAGGAATGTGTTGGGTACGGCCGCCCGTACCTGATAGGCCACTTTAACTTATATAGCTATACAAGGAATTTAGGCATTCTCCCACATTCTGACTATAGGGCACGACTTCACAATCAAATATTTCTTTTTCTTGTTGTTTATTCCTATCTTTCAGCCTTCTATAATAAATTCACGCTTAGAAACTTATATTTATCTCAGCCCAATTAAAACACCTACAATACTCTAAAACAACATCATCTTCAATTTCACCAATATGAGGTTCCCCTTCGTTATCATCTTCATTTCAGGATATAGTTTCCAAGTCTGTTTAATTTCTTCAATACGCAAAATGTTAGCCTCCTCACCCTCCTCCTCTAAAGGGACTACTTGCAGAACTTCTTCTATTTCTAGTGTGCTCATCTCCAATTTTATAAACCTCAAATGAAAAGTTTAAAATTATGGCCGGAAGGTTAATTATTACGACAAATGAATGATCCTACTTTTTTGTGCTTAATTTACGTAAATGTACTTCTTTTTTTGTTTTTGTTTTTTTTAACAAATTTTGGCAGTTTTATCAATCATTAGCAATACTTAATATAACACAAGCATACTTTGAGCAAGACATGATAAGAATTGAGATACTTTGTTGGGTGCAGTAACGTATTCACATACCTTTCAACATAAAAGCATATGTCAAAGTTGATTCCACGAAAGGTGAAGACCGCTTTTAAGAATAAAGAATAACTATCAACTTTGCATGTCTTCCGTATTCGGATGTGATTTTCCCTGAGCCACGAAATAAAGACAAGTTCTATTGATATCAATGCGACTGACACTAGGGAAAAATCTAACACTCGTTGGGCTCCCTTCTACATCATCTCAATTACTTTTTCATATCTGTTAGCGCTAGCTAAAAATCTCTGATGGTCTTGTAGTCACCACGTCAAGACCACCCATGGCATCTAGCTCGATCACAGTTTTTTCTTCAATTACATACTCTCCCTGCTACTTGCAACAAGAAATTAAAACGTTCCAGACTGCTTTGTCTTTCACGAAAAGCTTCATTGCTAATTCATATTCATCTTAATGCTCTTTTTCTTAGCGAGTGATGTTCACCAAAAGTGCATAGTGAATTGTGATTGGTTTCATCTTCTTTTCCATTTGCCTAAAAAAATTATCCTGCTCTCCAGTATCAAAACTTTACGCTGAAGGCATCCACCTAACATTATTGAAAACATCCATTGGTGGAGCAGAAAACCTCTTTTAATCATCTTCTGAAATATAGTAATTGCTTTGACACGATCTTTCCCACTGTATACCTCTTTATAACTATGTTTTATGTGTGTATGGTTTACTCCTCTATTTTCATATTGTAGAATAGCTTTTTCATAACTTGAAAGTCTTGAGGAGCACCCATACTTTCGGGATAGATTAGTAGAGGATTAATATAGCCATAATCTTCAAGCAAACTCGTGTTGTACAACTAAGCCATTAACATCTTTCTTATGTGTTCTGCATTGACGACATCACCAATAGAAGTACATGAAAATATACTTGAACGTATGATACATGTATCTATGTCAGAGATTTGTATGTTGTAATTTAAATGATATATTTATGTTTGACCATGACAAATCCGTAGCAGTTAACCGGTGAGTAAAGCTGTCGGCACTTATCGACGAAAGACAGAATTTTGCTTGACTATAGGAATGTGTTGGGTATGGCCTTCTATAGCCGAGATGCCACTTTCACTTATGCAGCTGCACAAGAATTTGGCATTCTCCCGTATTATGACTGTAGGGTATGACTGCAAAATCAAATAATTCTTTTTCTTGTCTTTTATTCCTATCTTTTAGCCTCCTATAATAAATTCACTCTTAGAAACTTATATTTATCTAAAAAAAATTACAACACACACAACACTTCAAAACGACATCATCCTCGATTTCACAAATTTGAAATTCCCCTTCATTATCACCTTCATTTTGGGACACAGTTTCAAACTTTGTTTAATTCCCTTAATACACAAAATTCTAGCCTCCTCGCTCTCCTCCTTCAAAGGGTCTACTTGCACAACTTCTTATATTTCTAGTGTGCTCATCTGCAATTTTGCAAATCTCAAATGAAAAGTTAAAAATTATGGGCTAAAGGTTAATTATTATGACAAATGAATGCTAATTTTTTTGTGCTTAACACACATAAATGTACAATCTTTTAAACAAGTTTTGGCTATTTTATCAATTAGCAATACTTAGTATAAACAAGCACACTTCAAGCAAGACATGATGAGAATTGAGACACTTTGTTGGGTGCAGTAATGTGTTAATGTGCATTTTAGCATAAAAGCATCTGTCACTATTGATTCCATGAAATGTGAAGACCGCATTTAAGAATAAAGAATAACTAGCAACTTTACATGTGTTCCGTATTTAGATGTGATATTCCTTGAGCCACGAAATCATGACCAGTTCTATTGATATCAGTGCAACTGACACCGGAGAAAAATCTACTTCTCGTTGTGCTCCCTTCTCTCATCACCTCAGTTACTTCTTCATACTTGTTAAGGCTAGCTAAAAAACCTTTGATGGTCATGTAGTCACCACGTTAACACCGCCCATGGCTTTTAGCTCAATCAGAGCTTTTTCTTCAATTACACACTCTCTCTGCTTTTTGCAACAATAAATAAAAACGTTCCAGATTGATTTGTCTTCTATGGGAAGCTTCATTGCTAATTCATATTCATCTTAATACTTTTTTTCTTAGAGATGATGTTCACTAGAAGTGTATAGTGAACTGTGGTTAGTTTCATGTTCTTTTCCATTTGCCTAAAAAAATTATCCCATCTTCCAAAACTTTACGATGAAGGCATCCACCTAACATTATTGAAAACATCCATTGTCGAATAGAAAACCAATTTTAATCATCTTCTGAAATATAGTAATTGCTTTGAGACAATCTCTCCCACTGTAAAAATACCCCTTCATTACTGTGTTTTATATATGTATGGTTTGCTCCTCTGTTTTTGTACTGTAGAATAGCTTTTCCATAACTTCCAAGTCTCGTGAACCACCCGTATTCCCGAGGTAGATTAGTAGAGGATTAATGTAGCCATAATCTTCAAGCAAACTTGTTCTGTACAACTAAGCCATTAACATCCCGCCTATATGTTCTGTATTGACGTCATCACCACCAGTCTTACATGATAATGTACCTGAATGTATGATACATGTATCTAGGTTACATATTTGTACTTACTGATAGGAGACGGAATTTCGTTTGACGATAGGAATGTATTGGGTATAGCCTGCTGTACCCGATAGGCCATTTTCACTTATGCAGATGCACAAGGAATTTGGGCATTCTTCCACATTCTGACTATAGAGTACGACCACATAATCAAATGTTTCTTTTTCCTGTCATTTCTTCCTATCTTTGAGCCTCCTATAATAAATTCACGCTTAGAAACTTATATTTATCTTAGACAAATTACATCACCTACAACACTCCAAAAATACATCATCTTTGATTTCACCAATATGAGGGCTCCCTTCATTATCATCTTCATTTCAGGATATAGTCTCCAAGTTTGTTTAATTTCCTCAATACGCAAAATGCTAGCCTCCTCACTGTCCTTCTCTAAAGGGTCTACTCACGCAATTTCTTCTATTTCTATTGTGCTCATCTCTAATTTTGCAAACCTCAATTGAAAAGTTTGAAATTATGGCGAGAAGGTTAATTATTATGACAAATGAATGATGCTATTTTTTGTGCTTAATATACGTAAATGTACCTTTTTGTGTTTTTGTGTTTTTTTAAAACAAGTTTTTGTGAGAATTGAGACAATTTGGTGGGTGCAGTAACGTATTCACGAGGGAAAAATCTAACTCTCGTTGTGGTCCCTTCTCTCACCACCTCAGTTACTTTTTCACACTTGTTAGTGCTAGCTAAAAAAAATCTCTAATATTCTTGTAGTCACCATGTCAAGACCACTCATGGCTTTTAGATCGACCACAACTTTTTCTTCTATTTCGTACTCTCCCTGCTTCTAGCAACAATAATTCAAAATGTTCCAGATTGATTTGTCTTTCATGGGAAACTTCATTGCTAATTCATGCGCATCTTAATGCTCTTTTTCTTAGCGGTGATGTTGACCAAAAGTGCATAGTAAACTGTGGTTGATTTCATCTTCTTTTCCAATTGCCTAAAAAAATTATCCCGTCCTCCTAAAGATGTGGAGAAGATGGAAGAATTCTTTCTTGTATTTCACAATAAAGCATAGTACATATATATAGTATACATCAGCCACTTGTGATAAGGATGACTAACTAAATTGTAGAAGATAAATTCAACCTACACAAGATAACTAGGAGTGAATAAATTACACAAAAGTATACACAAATACAAACACGTGGGGTTCCATCTTAAAATGTCAGCCTGTTAAGAGGAGTAGCTCAAACGCTTATATGTTGGTTTATATTTTTATATTAAATCGATGTGGGATTTATCCCTTAACAACCACCGCAAGATATTGACCATTGACTCAGTCTCAATCAGACGTTCTTCCGATCTCTTATTTGAGTTTTAACTGGATCGAATTGCTCGTTTAAGCTTGACGAGCTCTGGTACCATATTAAGACTTGGGGTTCCATCTTATTGTAGCTCAAATCCAAGCTATTCAATGATCCCAACGTCCCGATGGAAGTAGGCATTCTACCTTTGAGGAAAAGGTAATTATATTACAACTACGAATATTAATTCTTACTTAATATTAATTTTTATTTTATTTACTTAAATGTCCTCATTTAGCATTACATTAATAACCCCATTTAAATACGTTTCCCACATTAAACACTTAAATGCCACCACATTCATATATTGATTTCCTTTTTCAATTATTTCAAATTTTCATGGCTCGTTTTTAATTTCTGGCACAAACAATTTTTGTACTTCTTTTTCATTTTTCTTTTTTTATCAATTCTCATCTCATATAATAATGGTAAAAATATTCAAAAAAATTTTTCAAAAAAATCATGTACTGATTCTTTTTGAAAAAATCAAAATCAATAATTAAAGTTCAACAATTATTTTGAAAAAAAAAAAGAAAGTTATCTTCTCATTTCAAAAATTAAAATTGAGTATCACATGACAATATTTGTAAATCTCGGTAGAAGTATTGGCATAAAATAGAAAACTATATCATATTGTGTACTATATATTTAATTGAAAAAAGAAAAAGTATGCAACATGATATGCAACATGATATAAAAAAAAAAATAAAATAAAAGGTGAAAAAGATTGATAAGCTAGAATCCTCCATTTTTTATTTTTCAACAAAAAAAAATCAATGTTATTTTTAATTTTACTTAAAAAAAGGTTATTTTTAATTGTGACGTGGGAACATCAAGATTGGAAAATGAAAAGAGGTTATAGCATTCCTTTTATAATAGTTTGGTTACAATGGTAATTTTAATGTGGTGGTAATAAAATTTCATCTTTTATGTGTGGTGGATTTATATTGTGGTGTGACAATTAATTTTTGTAGTGGTAATATAATTACCCTTAAGGAAATTATTTGATAAATTTAGGTATTGGATATCCTATTGTATCCTTGTGCCAGTTTTCTCAAAACTAGACATGAAATGATTATCTGAACGGTCGACATATGTTAACAAACCACCTCCAAATCTTTTTTGTATTTGGAAAATTTGATATAAAGACCCTTCTAGAATGTTTGAATAAAAGTCTATTACTCCTAGGTTTTCTAAGTTCATGATCGTACTAGGAATCTGTCTAACAAGAGAATTACTCGATAGGTCCTGATACGATCCAATGGGGCAACCGAACAATGGTTAATATATCAAGACAAATCCGTCAATTCAGAATCAACAGTGTCAGATTTTAACTAATGATATGTGTATTCCAAGCAGAATCGAGCCACTGAGCAAAACTCATGGGCTTAAGCCCTTGAGCCCACTGATCTTTTGGCCAAATTCTATCGTTTCAGAGGTCAAAATGGCACTTCAATTATTCTGGCCAAAATTAATTTCTAGCAATTTTTTTGGATTTTTATTTATTTATTTTGTTACCTTTTCTAATTAGACTTTTGATATATTTTGTACTCTTTCTATAGATAATTAGTTTTCTTTTCTTTTAAGAATTAGGTCTTTATGTTCACCCTATATAAAGGGTACTATTGTAAATCAAGAAACATGACTTTGATGATGAGATATTGAGTTTATCAATTTGTGAGAGAGAGTTTTCTCTCGTTTCTTGTTATTGCGATGAGAACAAATTTTGAACTTATCAAAAGGAGTGATTAATCTTTTGTGGCGTTCATACCGCTATTGGTTTCGGGTTCCGTATCTTCAGGGGTGGTCGGTTTAATATACCAATCGTTTTCAAGTCGTGAATCAGGGGTCATTAGGGATCTTCAATCACAAACGGTCAATTAGCTTTTTCGGAGTCGATTTTCAATCTTTTGTGTGTTCTTTTGGCGTAGTTCCATCGCGGGTTCGCATTAGTTGGTATCAGAGTGCCAGACTCTAATTTTTCGGTATATCCTTTCTTTGTTTATCGTTCCGAATTCGTACTTTATTTCAAAAAAAATTGTTGAATTGAAAAAAAATTCATTGAAAAAAAAATAAGATTTGCTTTCTGCCGTGCCGTGAAAGTCTCGGTATTATTTAAAAAAAAAAAATTTAGGGTTCTTTTATTTCTGCTCCCCACGTGAAATCCAAGAGTTAGGGAAAAAAAATTTAGATTCTGATTTTTGTTTGTGTCATAATTAGTTTAAAAGGGTTGTATAATCTCTAGGTTTCCCGTGAGACTAACCGTGCAAAGTTTCTTTATCATTTTAAAAAATAAAAAGCTACTTTGTGAATTTGGTCTCCAACCATAAAAAAAAAAAAAAAAAATCCATCATTATCATTCTTTCTCATTCCGATTTCCTTTGTGTTCCTAGTTAGTTTGTGAATTCTATATCTTTTTCTTGTAGCCTATCTTATACCCTTGATTTGGTGTTGAACGATGCAAGTTATCATTGCCTAAATTGAGAGATACATGAGTGCTAAACACGTGAGGACACTTGCACACTAACACATCATGATTCTGAGATTGACTGCTCGTTGGATAGGATGCATGCTAAGTATGAGGCCAGGCTTAAGGAAGAAAGATTGACAAGAAAATATCAAAAGTAGTTTGATTGGAGTTGGAGAGGTTGTATAGCTGAAGCTTGATATGAACTAGAGCTAGTGAGGAGAGAAAAAAAAGAGGCGAGTGAGAATGAAGTTGATAGAACAAGAAAAATTAAAAAGAGGGCAAGAACGAGTAGTGAGAGAAGAGCAAAGGAGAAAAAGAATTAACATGGAGTTAAAGAAAGTTTTGACAGGATTATGGAGAAGATGGGACATAGGATAGATAGGGTTCTCGGTGCAAGGATGAACGTGAGAGAATGGAAAAAGAAAGAAGGGAGAAAGAGGAAACGGAGAGTGATAAAGAGGAAGTGTGTCAAGTAGAAGTTGAAGAAGTGTTGGCAAAAGAAGTGGTAGTTGATAGTATGTTTGAAAATGAAGTAGTGAAAATCAAGAGTGAAGAAAACATTGAAGAAGTGATTAAAGAGGAGAATACTGAGTTGAAAGATGGAATAGAAAATAAAAATGAGGGAGATAATGAAGCATGCCAAGAAAAAGAGTTAATTAGTTTTGTGGTGAGAGATGCTGAGGAGATCGAACATGAGTACAAGGATCCCTACCTTGTACTTGGTGAAACTAACACACCACACCCCATCTTGTTTCAATCTTTTTGCAGGATAATGTTCTTGGCCATAGTTGGATGATGGGGTCACACAATTTCTGTACAATGAGATTTGTACTTCCTGTCGATTATGATTCCAAATGCAAAAAGTACCACATGCATGTTCCATATAGTGGCAGAAATCAATTTCCATTTGATCCTGGTGGATGTATACTTTCATTTGAACCTTGTGGCGATTCGAGGATGAATCGTCTTGAAGAGGGAGGGAATGATACGATCCAAAGGGGCAACCGAACAACGGTTAATAGATCAAGACAAATCTGTCAATTCAGAGTCAATAGTGTCAGATTTTGACTAATGATGTGTATTCCAAGTAGAATCGAGCCACTGAGCAAAACTCATGGGCATAAGCCCTTGACCCCACTGATCTTTTGGCCAAATTCTATCGTTTCAGAGGTCAAAATGACACTTCAATTATTCTGGCGGAAATTAATTTCTAGCAAATTTTTGGATATTTATTTATTTATTTTATTACCTTTTCTAATTAGACTTTTGGTATATTTTGTACTCTTTCTATAGATAATTAGTTTTCTTTTCTTTTAAGAATTACGGCTTTATGTTCACCCTATATAAAGGGTTCTATTGTAAATCAAGAAACATGACTTTGATGATGAGATATTGAGTTTATCAATTTGTGAGAGAGAGTTTTCTCTCGTTTCTTGTTCTTGCGATGAGAACAAATTTCAAACTTATTAAAAGGAGTGATTAACCTTTTGTGGTGTTCATATCGCTATTGGTTTGGGGGTTCCGCATCTTCAGGGGTGGTCGGTTTAATATACCGATCGTTTTCAAGTCGTGAATCAGGGATCATTAGGGATCTTCAATCACAACTGATCAATTAGCTTTTCTGGGGTCGATTTTCAATCTCTTGTGGGTTCCTTTGGCATAGTTCCATCGCGGGTTCGCCTCGGGTCCAAGGAGTATAACTGTGTTAGGCTTCCTATGAGTTCTGGTATGTTTCTAGTAAGATTGTTGTCGGAAAAATTTTTCACCTATACTGAACTTGAACTTGAATACAAATATTCTGTTAGTTCACCTTGGATTCTATAGCTAGCCAAGTGAATTTGGGCCAGTGATGGCAATTTTAGGATCCAATCAGGAACCGAGGAAAGGTTTAATCTATTGAACAATATATGAATTTGAAGATTTATAAGGGAAGCCATTTCAGGGGGCAATGGTTCTTGAATCAAGTTGTTAAAGATGTTTAACACAAGTAGCCGAGAGAGTTGTCCTAATGAACTTGGTATTTGGTTGGATAATTGGTTGCCATTTAAGCAAAACTCAGTTAAAGACCCAAGATATCCTAAACTGCTAGGAATTGGTCTTTCGAGCTTATTATTTGCCAAGGAAACTCGTTCGAAGGAGGTGAGCTACCCTAAACAATCAAGAATTCTGCCTGTGAGTTTATTATCTTGCAACATGAGGAATCGGAGGGAAAGCGTTTGGTTAGAGTTAAAGGATTGTGGTATCTCTCCTACAAGCTGGTTGGAGTTTAAGTACACAATAGAAATAGCCTTTTAGTTAGTTACGGAAGAAGGGATCCTTTCCTTCAAAGAATTTTTTGACAGATCTAGCTCCTTCGAAGCTTGCAAATTACCTATATTATTTGGTATATGTTGAGAGAGAAAATTGTTCTAAATGTTTAAGGTTTCAAGATTTGTCAAATTTACTATAGAATCAGGTACATCACTAGTATATCCATTTGAATGCAAATCCAAGAATCTGAGACTTATAAGGTTTCCTAAGCTACTTGGGGAGGCAGCCGGAGAAACTATTCTCATGAAGATACGTCTCTTTAAGAATGGATAACTTATCGATGCTTTCTGGTAGTCGACGCTAAAATTTATTCCAAAACATAGATAGTTTCCAGAGTTTTTAGAGGTGAAACCTGATCAATGGAAGAATAGTACGTGTTAGGCCGAAAAGTCCAAAGAGATCAATGACCTGAAGGGAACTCAGAAAAGATATGTCAGAAGAGAGATAACCATTCATACTTATCTGAACTGGAGAATCATTTGATGAAGTGAAAAAACCTGGGAGATTAATCAATGCCACTCTCCTAGTTGCATTGTCACAAAACAAAATTTGTAAACCTCATTGCACATGTTTGCATTTGTGTATATACTTGTGTGTGTAGTTTATTCACTTCTAGATATCTTGTATATGTTGAATTTATCTTCTACAATTTAGTTAGTCATCCTTATCACAAGTGGATGATGTACATTATATATATGTACTCTACTTTAATGTGAAATACAAGAAAGAATTCTCCCATCTTCTCCACATCTTTATGGTATCAGAGCATGTCTGAATTTTTTTTTCACCGATCGATCTATATGGCCGCTTCAAACAATTCCACAACCTCTCAAACCACAATTCCACCACTATACCTCTGCTTATACTTCTCCTCCAGTCATAATTAATTTCCAATCACAATCTTCGATCAAACTAACGCCGACCAATTTCGCAGCCTGGCATGTACAATTCCATAGTATACTAGTAGGCTATGTTCTCCTCGGCTTTGTTGATGGAACCATTCCATGCCCACCCGCCGCCATCGCTACTGATAATGTCATTTTTTCAAACATAGATTTCGGCAAATGGATTCACCAAGATATACTTTTATTAAATGCTATTGTCAGCTCTCTATCCTCCACTCTCGTCCCTTTATTGCAGCAGCAAAAACCACTCAAGAAGTATAGAACACTATCATCAATATCTATGCCAAACCATCTCGAGATCACATTATGCATCTCAAAAGTTCCCTCGGCCAACTCCATAAAGGTTATCTTTTGATCACTGAGTATGCGCATCAGATCAAAAGCATCATTGACAATTTCACCCTCATGAACTTTGCTCCAGATCTCGACGAGTTAACTCTTTATTTTCTTTAGGGTCTTGGATCTGAATACCATGGCCTATGTGAAATAGTTTGAGCACGGGAAACTTCCATAACCTTTGACGAGCTTCATGAAAAGCTTGTCACGTGCGAGGCGCAACTCCTAAATGAATCCTCACCCAGACCCAGAACTCCTCCACCCAATCGCCATGTACGTATAAAGATTTTTGTCGATTGAGTGGTCAGCAAGGCCATACTGCCAAAAGGTCTTAGTCATATAAATATGTTCTTTAGGACCAAAACAATCAAGTTGGCCGGAACTACGATCCTCAACCCACGACAAATATTGTCACCAACAATACTACCTCCAACAATGGTTGGTTACTTGACTCTAGTGTATCGCAACATATCACCACTGATCTCCAAAACCTATCCCTCCATTCTGATTATCATGGTCCCGACGATATTTAAATTGGTGATGGCTCTGGTTTGAACATTACACACTAGTCAAACGTTACTCCCTAATCCTAATTTTCTTTTTTCGATTAAATGATGTTTTATGTGTACCTAACATGAAACGGAATTTAATTTTTGTAAATAAAATCTGCTCCAATAATAGTGCATGCATCAAATTGTCACCATCTGATTTTAACGTGAAAAAATTGCAGAAAACAGCTCCAATAATGCGTGGACCAGCTAAAGACCATTGCTAGCATTTTCTACGATAAAAACCACTATTCTTGTTTGGCACTATAGATTAGGTCATCAATCTATCAAAATTTTATTCTTTCTAGCTAGGAGTAAAAAATTGTCTATGTTGTCTAAAAGAATTTTCAATTTTACTTATAATACTTGCCAGTGCAGTAAAAGTCATAAATTACCGTTTTTTGATTCCATACTTACTAGCACTGCTACATTACGATTAATTTACTCAGATGTTTAGATGTCACCAATAGCATCTGTTGACGGTCATAAATATTACATATCTTTCATTGACCACTATACAAAATACATTTGGTTGTACACATTATATAAAAAATCTGATGTCTGGACAACCTTCATAAAATTCAAGCCTCTAGTCGAAAATTATTTTCATACTATTATCAGAAGCCTTTTACACTGACAATGGTGGTGAATATATGGCTTTAACATCTTTTCTCTCAAAACATAGAATAACTCACTTGACCACCCCACCATACACTCCCGAACTTAATGGATTTTCTGAACGACGACATAGACACATTGTTGAAACCAGGCTTACACTCTTTCATTATGCATATGTTCCATTAAAATACTGGCCCTACACATTTGCCACAGCAGTCTATCTTATCAATCAAATGCCTAAGGTCAGTATGTCATACATGTCATCTTATCAAAAATTATTTGGAAAGACCCCAAACCTTGACAAGCTAAAAATTTTTGGTTGTCTATGTTACCTATTGCTCAGGCCCTACACACAAAACAAATTAGATGCAAATTTAAATCTTGTGTTTTTTTGAGATATTCAACATCACAAAGTGCATACTTGTGTTATGATTGTCAATCCAATAGGCTTTATGTGTCTCGCCATGTTAAGTTTGTTGAAGACATATTTCCATTCCAATCCAGACATTCACTGTGACTCAGAACCCTCGGCTACCACTTTTTCTCACTCCTCTTCCCACACAAACTATCCTCTGCTCTTATCTCTACAAGAGTCAACATCTCACTATAACTCCAAGATGGCTAATGGTGGATCTCTCTTCGAGGACAACACACAACAATAGTCATATCTAGTTGGATTGGAATAATTGGTGATGTCTTTATCCTCTGGTAACTCCACTAATTGATCACCTATATCACATGCATCTCCAACATCCACTTCTACTCACTCACAACCTCCATCAACTTCAATTCCCACAATTCAAGAATTGTCTGACCATTTTGATTCTCTATATATCTCCAAGCCTTCCACTAAATCACAATCCTTATCACCAACGTTTCCTAATGCAATAGAAAAGTCTCAATTTTCCTCACCTATTCAACATTCTCATATTCTATAAACTCCAACACAACCCACAACACAACCTGACTCGTGCAACCTACCCTCCCATTTATCCACATGTATAAACCCGATCTCCATGCTCTCCCACCGTCCAACAACCACCTGATGATAACTAGAGCCAGGAATAATATTCAGGTCCCTGCAAAAAAAATTCTCTTTTCTTGCTAAACCACCTCTACCATCCCTCTTGAACCTACCTCTCTAACCCAAGCATTTATATGTTGATTTATATTTTTATATTTAGTCGATGTGGGATTTACCCTTTAACATGTCTCGACAAGATGGTGGCTCATTGGAGCAAACCAATCTTGAAATCCATGTGCTCATTTGAGTCTTAACCTAACGGAATTGTTCTTTTGAGCTTGACAGGCTCTGATACCATATTAAGACTTAGAGTTTCATTTCAAAAGGTCAACCTCTAAAGAGGAGTAACCGAACCACTTACGTGTTGGTTTATATTTTTTATATTTAGTCCATGTCGGATTTATCCCTTAGCACCTCTAGTATCAAAACTTCACGATGAAGGCATCCACTTAATATTACTTAAAACGTCCATTGGTCGAATAGAAAATCTCTTTTAATCATCTTTTGAAATACAGTAATTGCTTTGACATGATAAAATACCCTACCATGACAGTGTTTTATGTATGTGTGGTTTGCTCCTTTGGTTTCATACTATAGAATTGCTCCTCTATTTTCATATTGTAAAATAACTTTTCTATAACTTCCAAGTCTCACAGATCACCTAGACTCTCTAGTTAGATTAGCAGAGGACTAATGTAGCTATAATCTTCAAGCAAACTCATTTTATACAACTAAACCATTAAAATCCTTCCTACGCGTCCTGCAATGACGGCATCACCAGCATCAGTACATGAAAATGTACTTGAATGTATGGGACATATATCTATGTTAGAGATTTGCATGTATAATTTAAATGATATACTTATGTTTGACCATGACAAATCCATAGCAGTTTACCGGTGAGTAAAGCCGTCGGTACTTACTGAGGAAAGTGGAATTTTGTTTAACTGTAGGAATGTGTTGGGTATGGCCTTCCGTACCCAAGAGGCCACTTTCACTTATACAGCCACACGAGGAATTTGGCATTCCCTACATTCTGACTGTAGGGTACGACCGTGCAATCAAATATTTCCTTTTCTTGTCTTTTATTCCTATCTTTGAGCCTCTTGTAATATATTCACGCTTAGAACTTATATTTATCTTAAACAAATTACAACATGAACAACACTTCAAAATGACATCATCCTCAATTTCACAAATTTGAGGTTCTCCTTCATTATCATCTTCACTTCAGGATGTAGTTTCAAACTTTGTTTAATTTCCTCAATACACAAAATTCTAGCCTTCTTGCTCTTCTCCTTCAAAGGGTCTACTTGCACAACTTCTTCTATTTCAATTTTGGTCATCTCTAATTTTGCAAACCTCAAATGAAAAGTTTAAAATTATAGCTTGAAGGTTAATTATTATGACAAATGAATGATCCTATTTTTTTTGTACTTAGTACACATAAATGTACAATTTTTTTAAACAAGTTTTGACTATTTTATCAATTATCAGTACTTAGTATAAACAAGCATGCTTCGAGCAAGATATGATGAAAATTGAGACGCTTTGTTAGGGACCATAACCTACTCAGGTACGTTTTAGCATAAAAGCTCTGTCACAATTGAATCCACGAAAGATGAAGACCGCATTTGAGAATAAAGAATATCTATCAACTTTATGTCTTCTGTATTTGAATGTGATTTTCCCTGAGCCATGAAATAATGACTAGTTCAATTGATATCAATGCAACTGAACCCAAGGAAAAATTTAATTCTCGTTGTGCTCCCTTCTCTCATCACCTCAATTACTCTTTCATATTTATTAGAGTTAGCTATAAAACCTCTAATAGTCTTGTAGTCACCACGCCAAGACCACTCATGGCTTTTAGCTCGATCACAGTTTTTTTTTTTTCAATTACATACACTCCATTCTCTTTGCAACAAGAAACCAAAACGTTCCAGATTGATTTGTCTTTCAAGGAAAGCTTCATTGCTAATTCATTTACATCTTTAATGCTATTTTTCTTAGAGGTGGTGTTGACAAAAAATGCATAGTAAACTGTGGTCGGCTCCATCTCCCTCCACATTTCCCTAAAAAAACTATCTCGTCTTCCAAAATCAAAACTTTATGATGAAGGTATCCACCTATCATTACTAAAATATCCATTGGTCGAACAGAAAACCTCTTTTAATCATCTTCTGAAATATAATAATTGTTTAGACACGATCTCTTTCACTGTAAAAACATTGCCTCATGACTGCATTATATGTACGTGTGGTTTGTTCCTCTATTTTCATACTATAGAATAGCTTTTCCATAACCTCCAAGTCTTGTGGATCACCCGTTCTCCTGAGATAGATTAGTAGAGGATTAATGTAGCTATAATCTTCAAGCAAACTCATCCTGTACAACTAAACCATTAACATCCTTCGTATGCATTCTGCGTTCATTGTATTACCAGCAACAGTACATGAAAATGTACTTGAATGTATGATACATGTTTCTATGTTAAAGATTTGTATATATACAATTTAAATGACATATTTGTGTCCGATCATGACAAATCCGTAGCAGTTTATCGATCAGTACCATCGTCAGTACTTACCGATGAAAGATGAAAATTCGTTTGACAATAGGAATGTGTTGGGTATGACCTTTCATACTGGAGAGGCCACTTCATTTATGCAGCTGTATGATGAATTTGGGCATTCTCCTCTATTCTGATGGCAAGGTATGATTGCACAATCAAATGTTTTTTTTTTCTTGTCTTCTATTCCTATCTTTGAGTCTCCTATAACACATTTATGCTTAGAAACTTATATTTATCTCAAACAAATTACAACACCTACAACACTCCAAAACGACATCATCCTCCATTTCACCAATTTGAATTTCCTCTTTATTATCTTTAATTCAAGATATAGTTTCCAAGTTTGTTTAATTTCCTCAATACGTAAAATGCTAGCCTCTTCACTCTCCTCCTCTAGAGGGTCTATTTGCGAAACTTTTTCAATTTCTAGTGTGCTCATCTCCAATTTTGCAAATCTCAAATGAAAAGTTTAAAATTATGGCTAGAAGGTTAACTATTACAACAAATGAATGATCCTACTTGCCTAGTATACCCTTTTCTTTTAAGCCTCATCTCTCCTTGCCTAAGAGGATGAAACCAATTTTCTTAGCAAATAGAAGCATCCTCTCGCTTGGACTCTACACCCAAAAATGTTCCATGTTATCCTCTCAGGAAATCCATATATTCTCCTGATCTTTAATAGTGAGTAATATAATCTCTTCACCCCAACTCCAGTGTGGATCTTACTGAAAGAAATGTCAGAATGCATCAGAGTAGCTTTAATTATTTCATTGTTGCCAATAACATTGATGAGAACTCTCCAAAACCATTGAACCAAAACCATTAAAGAAACTGTACCAAGAAGCCCTTCAGACGATCTTTGCTTTTCCAAAAGATTTTGTCTTCACCGGAGTTTGATGAGTTTATTGATAAAGTATTTAAATGTGACCATTTTGGTATGGAACATATAAGATGGTTTCATGAAACCAAAAGAGGAACGATGGTGGAAAAGTTTTCATCCTCAGAAAAATGGTATTCAAATCTCCATAATGAGATTCGAGAGATTGTTCTTATACACCACGTCGAGTTTGGCAACATTAACCCAAATGATTGGTCCAAGTTCAATTCGATTGCCATTAAGAAAAGGAAATCTGAAGTTCAAAGGGAAGCTGCCGGTATTAAAGAATTCACTTGGTCCAAAGATTTCCCTATGTGGGGCGAAAATTTTAATTTGGTGCTGTTTTGAGTATGGTTTTCTTGGTACTGGTTCTTCTTTTGTGTTTTGGTGTTTCTTGTCTTTGTTTTCTTGGTGGCTTTGCTCTGTTTTTCTTTGCTCCTTGAGCTTGATTTGTTCTTTGTTTGTCTATTTTCTTTTGGCTCTTTTGCTAGAGCATGTACTCTGATTTTCCCTTGAAATAAAATTCGCCACTGTTTGGTGGTTTGCTTTTTTTTTAAAAAAAAAAATGAATGATCCTACTTTTTTTGTGCTTAACATACATAAATGTACCATTTTTTTTGTTTTTGTTTTTTTAACAAGTTTTGACTATTTTATCAATCATTAGCAGTGCCTAGTATAAAACAAGCATACTTCGAGCAAGTCATGATGAGAACTGAGACACTCTGTTGGATGCAGCAACGTATTTACGTATGTTTTATCATAAAAGTATCTGTCAAAGTTGATTCCACAGAATCGAAGACCGTACTTAAGAATAAAGAATATCTAGTAACTTTATTTGTCTTCCATATTTGGATGTGATTTTCCCTGAGCCAAGAAATAATGACCAATTCTATTGATATCAATGCAACTAAGCCCCGGGGAAAAATCTAATTCTCGTTGTGCTCGATTATGTGGTCACCTTAGTTACTTTTTCATACTTATTAGAGTTAGCTAAAAAAACCTTTGATGGTCTTGTAGTTACCACTTTGAGACCACTCATGGCTTTTAACTCAATCATAGCTTTTTCTTCAATTACATATTCTCTCTGCTTCTTGCAACATGAAATCTAATTGTTCTAGATTGATTTGTCTCTCACGGGAAGCTTCATTGCTAATTCATATGCATCTTATTGCTCTTTTTCTTAGCACAGATGTTGACCAAAAATGCATAGTAAACAGTGTTTGGTCCCATCTCCTTTTCCGTTTGCCTAAAAAAATTTATTGTCCCGACATACACTATCAAAACTTTACAATAAAGGTATCCACCTAATATTACTGAAAACGTCCAATGGTCCAACAGAAAACCTATTTTAATCATCTTCTGAAATATAGTAATTGCTTTGACACGATCTCTCTCAATGTAAAAATACCGTTCATGACTGTGTTATATGTATGTGTCGTTTGCTTATCTGTTTTCATACTGTATAATAGCTTTTCCATAATTCCAAGTCTCATGGATCACCCATACTCCTGAGGTAGATTAGTAGAGGATTAATGCAACCATAATCCTTGAGCAAACTTGTTTTGTACAACTAAGCCATTAACATCCTTCCTATACGTCCTGTATTGACAGTATCACCAGCAACAGTACACGAAAATATACCTAAATGTATGATACATGTATCTATGGTAGGATTTGTATACATAATTTAAATGATATACTTGTGTCCGACCATGAGAAATTAGTAGCAGTTTATCAGTGGGGTAACGCCATCGATACTTACCAACGGAAGATGGAATTTCATTTGACTACTGGAATGTGTTCGGTATGGCCTTCCATACCCGAAAGGCCACTTTCATTTATGCAGCTATATGAGGAATTTGGGCATTCTCCCCCTATTTTGACGGTAAAGCACAGCTAGACAATCAAATGTTTTTTTTCCTTGTCTTTTATTCCTATCTTTGAGCCTCCTGCAACAAATTCACAGTTAGGAATTTTTATTTATCTCAAATAAATTACAACACCAATAACACTCCAAAATGACATCATCCTCGATTTCACCAATATGAGGTTCCCCTGTATTACCATTTTTATTTTAGGATATCGTTTCCAAGTTTGTTTAATTTCATCAATACACAAAATACTCGGCTCTTCGCTCTTCCCCTCTAAAGGGTCGACTTGTTCAACTTTTTCTATTTCAAGTGTGCTCATCTCCAATTTTGCAAACCTCAAACAAAATGTTTAAAATTATGGCCAGAAGGTTAATTACGACAAATAAATGATCATACTTTTTTGTACTTAATATACATAAATGAACCTTTTTTTTTTGTTTTTGTGTTTTTAAACAAGTTTTGGCTATTTTATCAATCATTAACGGTGCTTAGTATAAAACATGTATACTTACAAAACAAGTATACTTTGAGCAAGACATGAAGAGAATTAGGACACTTTGTTGGGTGTAGCAACGTGTTTACGTACATTTCAGCATAAAAGCATCTGTCAAAGTTGATCCCACAAAAGGTAAAGACCACATTTAAGAATAAGGAATATCTAGCAACTTTATTTGTCTTCCGTATTTGGATGTGATTTTCCCTGAGCCACAAAGTAGTGAACAGTTCTATTGATATCAATACAACTGACCCTGGGTAAAAATCTAACTCTCGTTGTGCTCCTTTCTCTTGTTGCCTCAATTGCTCATTCATACTTGTTAGAGCTACAAAAAAAAACCTCTAATGGTCTTGTAGTCACCACGTTGAGACCACCATGGCTTTTTGTTCAATCACAGCTTTCACGGGAACTTCATTGCTAATTCATATCCATCTTAATGCTCTTTTTGTTAGTGGTGATGGTGACCAAAAGTGCATAGTAAACTGTGGTTGGCCTCATCCCCTTTTCCATTTACCTAAAAAAATTTATCCCGTCTTCTAGTATCAAAACTTTACAATGAAGGTATCCACCTAATATTACTGAAAACGTCCATTCATCGATTAGAAAATCTCTTTTAATAATATTTTGAAATATAGTAATTGCTTTGACATGATCTCTTTCACTATAAAAATACCATTTTATGACTGTTATATGTATGTGCGGTTTGCTCCTCTATTTTCATACTATAAAATAGCTTTTCTATGACTTCTAAGTCTCATGGTAAACAGTACTCCCGAGGTCGATTAGTAGAGGATTAGTGTAGCCATAATCTTCAAGTAAACTCATCTTATACAGCTAAGCCATTAGTATCCTTCCTATGCATCCTGTATTGACGGCATCACCAGCAGCAGTACATGAAAATGTACCTCAGTCTATGATACATGTATCTATGTTAGAGATTTGTAAACGTAATTTAATTAATATACCCGTGTCCGACCATGACAAATTTGTCGTAGTTTACCGATATACCGACGGAAGATGGAATTTCGTTTGACTGTTGGAATGTGTTGGACACGGCACTCAATGCCCTAAAGGTCACTTTCATTTATGCAACTGCATGTAGAATTTGGACATTCTCCCACATTCTGACAATAGGGTACTACCGTACAATCAAATGTTTCATTTTCTTTTTTCCCCCCTTTCTCTGAGCCTCCTATAACAAATTCTCGCTTAAAAACTTATATTTATCTCAAATAAATTGCAACACCTACAACACTCTATAACGACATCATCCTCAATTTTACCAATTTGATGTTCCCTTTCATTATCATCTTTATTTCAAGATATAGTTTCTAACTTTGTTTAATTTCCTCAAAATGCAAAATGCCAGCCTCCTTGCTCTCCTCATCCAAAGGGTCTACTTGTGTAACTTCTTTTATTTCTTGGTTTAAATTTTGGTCAGAAGGTTAATTATTATGACAAATGAATAATTATACTTTTTTGTGGTTAATATATGTAAATGTGCCTTTTTTGTTTTTTTTTTTTTTTAACAAGTTTTGGCTATTTTATAATTCATTAGCAGTACGTAGTATAAAACAAGCATACGTCAAGTAAGACATAATGAGAATTGAGACATTTTGTTTGGTGCAGGAAGGTGTTCACGTACGTTTCATAATAGTAGTGTCTGTCACAGTTGATTCATGAAAGGTGAAGACCATATTTAAGAATAAAGAATATCTAGCAACTTTATATGTCTTCTATATTTGGATGTGATTATCTTGAGCCATGAAGCAATGAGAAGTTCTATTGATATCAATGCAACTGATCCTGGGAAAAAATCTAACTCCTGTTGTGCTTCCTTCTCTCGTCACCTTAGTTATTTTTTCATACTTGTTAGAGCTAGGTAAAAAACCTCTGATGGTCTTGTAGTCATTACGTCAAGACCAACCATGGCTTTCAGTTCGATCACAGGCTTTTCTTCAATTACATACTCTTTCTTCTTCGTGCAACAAGAAATCAAAACGTTCCAGATTGATTTATCTTTCACAAGAAGCTTCATTACTAAGTCATATGCATCTTAATACCCTTTTTTTTAGCGATGATGTTGACCAAAAGTGCATAGTGAAATGTGGTTGGTTCCATGTCCTTCTCCATTTGCCTAAAAACTTTATGATGAAGGTAGCCATCTAATATTACTGAAAAGTCCATTGGTCTCAGAAAACTTTTTTTAATCATCTTTTGGAAAATTGTAATTGCTTTACGATCTCTCTCACTGTAAATATACCGCTTTATGACTGTGTCATATGTATGTGTGGTTTACTCCTTTGTTTTTATACCATAGAATAGCTTTTCTATAATTTCCAAGTCTCGTAAGAAACTGTACTCTAGAAGTAGATTAGTGGAGGATTAATGTAGTCATAATCTTGAAGTAAACTCATCTTATACAGCTAAGCCATTAGCATCCTACCTGTGCATCCTGTATGGACGACATCACCAGTAGTAGTACATGAACATGTACCTGAATGTATGATACACGTATCTATGTTAGAGATTTGTATACGTAATTTTATTAATATACTCGTTTCCGACCATGACAAATCTGTAGCAATTTACTTATGTACCGACAGAAGACAATTTCGTTCGACTATTGGAATGTGTTGGGTATGTCATTCCGCACCCTAGAGGCCACTTTCACTTATGCAACTCCATAAGGAATTTGGGCATTCTCCCACATTCTGACTATAGGGTACGATTGCACAATCAAATGTTTCATTTTCTTTTCTTTTTTCCCCTATCTTTGAGCCTCTTATAATAAATTCACGCTTAGAAACTTATATTTATCTTAAACAAATTACAACACCTACAACACTCCATAATGACATCATCTTCAATTTCACCAATTTGAGGTTCCCTTTCATTACTATCTTATTTCAGGATATAGTTTCCAACTTTGTTTAATTTCCTCAAAACACAAAATGCTAGCCTCCTCGCTTTCCTCTTCCAAAGGGTCTACTTACACAACTTCTTCTATTTCTAGTGTGCCCATCTCCAATTTTGCAAACCTCAAATGACAAGTTTTAGATTATGGCCAGAAGGCTAATTATTACGACAAATGAATGATCCTACTTTTTTGTGCTTAATATACGTAAATGTACCTTTTTGGTTTTTTTTTTTATAACAAATTTTGGCTTTTTTTTTATCAATTATTAGCAGTACTTAGTATAAAACAAGAATACATCAATTAAGACATGATGAGAATTAATTAAGACACTTTGTTTGGTGCAGTAAAGTGTTCACGTACCTTTCACCATAAAAGAATATCTAGCTTATATCTTTCATATTTGGATGTGATTTACCCTGAGCCACGAAATAACATGTTCTATTGATATCAATGCACCTGACCCCGGGGAAAAATCCAACTCCTATTGTGCTCCCTTCTCTCATCACCTTAGTTATTTTTTCATGCTTGTTAGAGCTAGCTAAAAAACCTCTGATGGTTTCGTAGTCCCCACGTCAAGACCACCCATGGCTTTAAGCTCGATCTCAACCTTTTCTTTCAATTACATACTCTTTCTTCTCCTTGCAACAAGAAACGAAAATGTTCTAGATTGATTTGTCTTTCACGAGAAGCTTCATTGCTAATTCATATGCATCTTAATATTCTTTTTCTTAGCTGTGATGTTGACCAAAAGTGCATAGTGAATTATGGTTGGTTCCATCTTCCTCTCCATTTGCCTAAGAAAATTATCCCTTCTTCCAGTATCAAAACTTTATGATGAAGGTATATGCACCTAACATTACTGAAAACATCTATTGGTCGAACAAAAAACCTCTTTTAATAATCTTTTGAAATATAGTAATTGCTTTGACACGATCTCTCTCACTGTAAAAATACTACTTTCTTCCGATCTTATATGTATGTGTGGTTTGCTCCTCT
Organism: Nyctanthes arbor-tristis; assembly: GCA_963692815.1. NCBI lineage: Eukaryota > Viridiplantae > Streptophyta > Magnoliopsida > Lamiales > Oleaceae > Nyctanthes > Nyctanthes arbor-tristis. The sequence continues at coordinate 41,673 of CAVNYN010172753.1, forward strand.
GTTTTTATATTGTAGAATAGCTTTTCTATAACTTCCAAGTCTCGTAGATAAACCATACTCCCGAGGTAGATTAGTAGAGGATTATGTAGCCATCATCTTCAAGTAAACTCATCTTATAAGGCTAAGCAATTAGCATGGTTCTTATGCGTCGTGTCTTGATGGCATCACCAATGGTAGTGAATGTATGATACATGTATCTATGTTAGAGATTTGTATACGCAATCTAAAAGATATACTTGCATCCAAGCATGACAAATCCGTAGCAGTTTACCGGTAGGGTAACGCCTTCGGTACTTACCGACGGAAGACGAAATTTCATTTGACTATTGGAATGCGTTGGTACAGAAGATGCCACCATATGCAGTTGTGCGAGGAATTTGGGCATTCTCCCACATTCTGACGGCAGGGTACAAGTAGACAATCAAATGTTTCTTTTTCTTAACTTTTATTCCAATTTTTGAGCCTCCCGTAATAAATTCACGCTTAGAAACTTTTATTTATCTTAGACAAATTTCAACACCAACGACACTCCAAAATGACATCATCCTCGATTTCACCAATTTGAGGTTTCCTTGCATTATCTTCTTCATTTCAGGATATAGTTTTCGACTTTATTTAATTTCCTCAATCCGCAAAATGCTAGCCTCCTCACTTTCCTCCTCCAAAAGGTCTACTTGAGCAATTTCTTCTATTTCTAGTGTGCTCATCTCCAATTTTGCAAACCTGAAATTAGAAGTTTAAAATTATACCCGGAAGGTTAATTATTACGACAAATGAAAGATGCTACTTTTTTAGTGCTTAATATATGTAAATGTGCCTTTTTTGGTTTTTTTTTTTGTTTTTTTTTTTTTAAAGTTTTGGCTATTTTATCAATCATTAGTAGTACTTAGTATAAAACAAGTATACTTCAAGTAAGACATGATGAGAATTGAGACACTTTGTTTGGCGCAGTAACGTGTTCATGTACGTTTCAGCATAAAGGCATCTATCACATTTGACTCCCGAAAAGCGAATACAACATTTAAGAATAAAGAATATCTTGCAACTTTTTATGTCTTCCCAGTGGTGGAGCTAGCATCTTGGCTCCGGGTATGCACGAGTTAAAAGAAAAAATTACCAAAAAAGCTTAAGGAAAATGATAATTTTCATTTCTTTTTTCCCCTTTTGAAACATATTGTTGATACTTTTTAAAATTCATTGATAAAGTAGATGCCATTTTTATATAGCCTTACCCTTTTCATAATATTTGTTAATCAGGTTAAAAGAAACTGACTTAGTTACTAACTTTTTTTTTTTTTTTTTGAAAATTACTTAGTTACTAACTTATCACATAAACAATATGAATGTGTTTGGCAACGATTTAGACTATTTTAAAATAAGGTTTGGTTTTTATTTTTGTCAGTGATAACAATTTAAACTAGTTTAAAGTTACTTTTCAAAAAATAGTGACTAATAAAATGATATCACACGACAAAAATTTAATTCAACCTAATTTTAAACCAATTTAAAATAGTTGATTTGATTAATAACTTTAATTTCTTATTTAAGAAATGTTAAGTTTTGTTTATTTTAATTTTAATATGTAGTTGAAAATTATATGTATCAATATTCATGTGTTATCCAAGAAAACCTTTTCCAAAGGCAAGCAATGATACATATATACCCAAAAGAAAAAAATAAATAAAAAAGCATGTAACATAATTACATAAATCAATTACAATTCACAGCAATTCATGAAAAAAATAAAAAATAGTATGACAAGGGAGATAATGAGAATGTTGTAAAAAAAAATAATGGGGAAGAAAATAAAGAAAATAAATAAGGGAAGAGAGAGAGAGAGAGATAGAGAGAGAAGTGGGATGCTACATACTACAGTAGCAAATAATAATTATTAAAGAGAGAGAAGTCAAAGATGCCAAAATCTTGGGTTTTGTGCTGTTTTCTCCTCCCTTTTCCATCTTCTTACATCTTCTTCAGCTCTGCGAAGAAAATATTTTTGCAAAAACTCAGAGCTTCACCTGAAACTCCAAAAAAAAAAAAAAATTCTGGAAAAGTTGGATATGCACGTGCATACCCGTACATCCCTGTAGCTCCACCCCTGTGTCTTCCGTATTTAGATGTGTTTTTCCCTGAGCCACGAAATAATGACCAGGGGAAAAATCTAACTCTCCTTGTGCTCCCTTCTCTCCTTACCACAGTTTATCTTTTTGTCATAATAATAAATTCGATAGAATATTCATGTGCCGATTGAAATTTTGTAAAAACATTTGTATTTATTTATATTTAAATCAATAATTTTATAGTTCGTAAGTAATTGAGATTTTTTTGGAACTCACATAAAATTGGTTTCACAACAAATACAAGACATAAATCAATCCCGGCGGAGATTACTGTATTATCGAAAAGGTATTATCCTAACAAAATCATAGCAATAACGTTTGGAAAAGATTAGAATGTTATCTAGAAAACATATTAAAAGAGAATGACTTCTTAAGCAATAATTTTAACCGGGAAAAAATGTTGACCAACTTTGTTATTTTAATATATAGATAGATGAATAGATATCAGGAAGAGATTGTACGAATCGAAACCTTAATCAAGCGTGGGAAGTCTACTTGGAGTTGGATGCCATCTCTCTCTCTCTCTCTCTCTCTCTCTATATATATATATATATATATTGACATTACACTGGGATTGTAGGGATGGCTGGGAATCAAACCATTGACGAAAGGTGTAAACAACTAATATAGATGCTACTAAACTATAAAAGTCCTGGTATATATCTCTATCTATATATTTCTATCTATAATTTTTTTTTGGTTGACAAAAATGTACTTACTTTATATTATTATTAATTAATATACATATATATATACATATATATATATATTTATTAAAATACAAAAGATTCAATATAAATTTTTTTGACTACGCTGATTTCTAGATCATTGCAACTGAATTTTGATATGTAGACATTATGTGGCTCATTCCCCTCTACTAATTTATATAACATTATATATGTATCTATAAAATTAGTAGAGAGAAATATCCCACATACATCAAGTGTCTTCCAATCAAAATTAGATCTCACCCATACATTCAAAAAAGCGAAATTTCCTTGGATATTGTAGCAATCTAGAATCCCTTACACGTTTCTACAAGGGAAACACAATGGATTAATTTGTATTTAATTGGATACTGGGAAATCTTAGAGTTCTAATGAGTTTTTCTTTCTTTTTTTTTTTTTGTTTGTTTTTTGGTACCCGGGGTTACTAAGAGCATCCACAATAGAAGTGTTAAATCACTTTTTTAATATCATATGTTAGTTACAATTTAAAAATACAGTTATAATAGAGGTCTTAGTAAATGTACTAAATGAATCTTTTTAGTTGCAACTTAAAATTGTTAAAATTAACAACAATTTTTACAGCAATAATGACATTCTCTCACTCACTTTTTATTTAATTTATATTGTAATTATTGACTTTAGACTTTTGGGGAAATAAAATATATACATTTACTAATAAACTTTATTTGTAGTTAAATTTAATGCCTTTAGTTTGTTAATTTTAACATCTCCAATTTGTTAGTAATTGATAGCTAAATTTAAAATGATGATGTGTGATTTAACAACCACTTAAACTCTATTTAACTCCATTGTGGATCCTCTAATTATTTTATTTTTATTCTTTTTTAGGGATATCAACATTTTTTTTCGTTTTATTATTATTTATTATTTTTGACAAGCCGTTTTATTATTATTATTATTACCACCTAATTATTAGTCCTAAGCAAAGTTTTACCTTGGTGGTGGTTCAAATAGTATTATTGTGATTGGATGTTCAAGGTTTCAGACAAAAGATCTGAGTTTGAACCAGACCATCCCTTGCTTAATTTCCCTTCACTCCCCTTGTATCAAGGGAAAAAAAAAAGAAAAAGAAAAACACGTCACCTTTGTGGATTTATTTTTTCTAAATTGGGAATCAAATGATTTTACTCTTTTACTGTATTCAAAATTGAAAAATATTTTTGTTTCGAAAAAAAAAAGAAAAAATATTTTATTAGCCTATTATTCACTACCCGGTTATATAGGAACTATTAGATTTATTTATTTATTTATTTTTACTGGCAACGTGATTTTATCCTTTTTCCTTTTTTCACTTAAATTCATACATGTACTGTGATCACATGATAATAATTAATACATCAACAATAATATAAATTTATATTTCCTGAAAGTTTATATATTAATAATAAGAGAAGTCGTCTGACGTTGTAATTTCTGCCACTGGTCTGGTATTATAAAAATACTGGTGACGTCTTTGGTGACAACACTAGTGGATAATAATTAAATTTTTTTTACATTTTTTTTCAATTTTTTCCCTACTTAGTTTTTTTATTTTATCATCCAGTTTTTAGATAATTAAGAATATTTTCCTAGAGAAATTCATAAGAATCTCTTTGGATAATTATGAGTTTTACTCTGATTATACTGGATAACAATTAAATTTATTTTACATTTTTTTAATTTTTGCCCTATTTTCTGTTTTTATTTTATTATTATCCATTTTTTTATAATTAAGAATATCTTAAATTCACATGAATCTCTTTGGATAATTATCAGTTTATTGTGATTATACTGGATAACAATTAAATTTATTTTACATTTTTATTAATCTTTTCCCTACTTTCGGATAAAATAACGTAAATATTAAAATAACATTCATGAACTTTCTTCTTTAAAAAACAACCTGTGTTTTTTTTCTATAACTAAGAATCTATTTCCTAAAGAAATTTATAACAAGTAAATTTCATTGAAATTTATTCTGATTAAGAGTTTATATTAATTTTTTATTCTCTATTTTGTGTTCCCTTTAAAATTTTAATTTCTTACACATGTCGGATCAATAAGTCAATTGTTGATCTGATTAGACAAATTTTTTTTACATTAGCTTTTCTTAGTAGCTAAATTATTATTTTATTTTAAAAATGATCTAACGTCAAATATATAACACCAAATGATATATTGTGATTTCCCATGTAGTGTACCTCAATGCATCATATGACACCATTAACATATGATGCACCATTAACATACTATATTACATTGTATTAAATCGGAACTAAGTATGACTGCTAAATCAACTGTATATTATTTTTATTGCATTTAATATATGTTTAATTAAGACTAAGTATATATTAATGTTAAATTTTTTTATTGTTGTTGTTCTCCCCGTACAATGCAAGGGCGAGAATTCTAGTAATAATGATAATAATATATAAAATCTCTAGTGTGACTTTTCCCGCTTATTTTCTGGCTCTGTGAAATTTCTGACTCTATAAGATTTCTGGCTCTATAAGATTTCTCGTGAAATTATTTAATTCTTTTTTTTATATTTTTTATCTTTTTTTTAAAAGTGTTACGTTAATTTATTAAGTGATATTCACTTTTCCTTTTATTAACTCATATCCAATCATCAATTCACAGTAGTTTCATTAGCCAGTTATTTTGAATTAGAGATTTGTCACTTATCAAATCGAACACAAATTAATTAGGAGTTTTATTTCAAAAAAGTAAATAGTAACCTTTATAATTCAAGAACACGACGCTCTTCCGATCTCTAAATGAATAAATTTCTAAAAATCTATAACCTTATTGTAAATTTCAATTTTTAATGATTTTTGAAGAAATTTTTATATGGTTATTGTAGTGCAACAATTAAATTTGATTTTTTTTTAAATTATACTATTTCAATTTGCCGATTCTATAATACTTAATATAAATTGGAACTTTTTGATAATTTTCCATGGAACAAAAATTTCAGTTTGTCGTTTTAAATATGATCTTATTATATTTGTAGTTGGATTATTTATTTGAGAGATTGATCGAATGTTGATACAGTTGCACTGTTATCTATATCTATCTATTTATCTATCTATCTACCTAATAAGAGAATAGTGTCTGGCACACTTTTTCTCGCTCTTTATCTAGCATTATAAGTTTCCTCTGACATCATTTATGATGTCACTTGATATATATATGTATCTATCTTTTTTTTTATGCTAAAACTCTTTTCAAGATTTACTTGTTCTCTCTCTCTCTCTCTCTCTCTCTCTCTCTCACTTATTACTTTATATATTTCTCTCTGATTTTACTCATTGTTCAAGATTTATTATGTCTTATATTTTTTATTTTCCTGTGTGCTCTCTCTCTCTCTCTCTTCCCCCCTTTTGTTCTCTCTCTAGATATATGTATATATATACTTCATTATCATTTGTTTTTTTACATCAATCTTTTTGGATTTTTATATTATATTTTATTGATATTTACCCATTAAGCTAATAATTTTCTTCATGTTATTGTATTACCGACTTTAATATATATCAATCTTTTTAACTCATTTAATTTAATGATATGACTTTTGTTATAAAAAACAAGTCTAACTTTAAAAAATCTATTTGTCGAATGAATATAGCTACAGACGGCGGTAGAAAGTAGCCACACTTCCCCAACTACACCCGTTTTTGGATAAATCCTTTTAGAACTCTTTGAAAAATTGAGATTTTTTTTCGGCTAGGAGTTGTCAACTTTCAGTTGCCCCTTCTTTTATGTTCTAGTTTCGCTATGTTATATAGTGGGATAACGTATCAAAATCAATATATCCATTCGTTAAGCTATTTCTCTCTCTTCTATTTACTCACTGTCTATTTATCTTTCCTTATTTTCTATCATATTTTGAAACAAAATTTGGAATCACATCATTGTCCTCCATTGATTTGTTTGTTTACCATGATCTAAAGTTTGAAACCAACAAAATATCTTTTATTTATTGATTAAGCAGATCTCTATTGTTTCTTATATTTTCATTTTTTTAATTTTTATAGCTTGATTAATGTTTTTGTAATTTACTAATCCAATCTCTTGTGTTTTAATCTTTCATGTTCTAGCTTCGCCTCTCTCATATAGTGGAATAGCCTATCGAAATGTTATTATTATTTGTAGTATGGGGTTAGTCTTGCATTTTGTTCCGTGAAAAAAATTTTGACTAAACATTTTTTTTCTTTTGCACATTTCTCTCTCTTTTTTTTTTTTAGGTACAGAGGGGGATTGTGGTTTCGTTTGCATATTTTAGTCTCATTTGGTAATATAAAAGTATTTAGATATATGTATATGAGATGCTTCTTTATCATTTGTTCTTTTGCATCAATCTTTTTAGATTTTTATATTATATTTTATTGATATTTACCCGTTAAACGAATAATTTTTTCTTCATGTTATTGTATTACCGACTTTAATATGTGTCTAATTTTTTTTGATTCATTTAATTTAATGATATGACTTTTGTTAAAAAAGACAAGTCTAACTTTAAAAAATGTATTTGTCTAATGAAAATAGTTAGGGATGGAGGTAGGAAGTAGCCACACTTCCTCAACCATGCCCCTTTTTGGATAAATCCTTTTAGAACTCTTTTGAAAAAATAGGGATTTTTTTTTTTTGTGTTTCAACTAGAAGTCGTCAGCTTTCAGGTGTCCCTTCTTTTATGTTTGAGCTTCACCATGTTATATAGTGGAATAACCTATCGAAATGTCATTATTATTTATAGTATGAGAGGTTAATATTGCATTTTGTTCCATGTAGAAAATTTTGACAATATTTTTACATTTTTTTCTTTTGTATGTTTCAGTTTCATTTGTTAATATAAAAGTATTTAAATATATGCATATGTGTACTTCATTATCATTTGTGCTTACGTATAATCTTTTTCATTTAAGGCTACTTACAATGTTAAATATACTTTATATATAAATTAAATAGATTGTATATTAAATATATTATATATATGTGTTTTAAATACCATCTCAGTTATTCTTATTCGATGATTTAGTCTCAATTCAAGGTAAATTATCTTTTTAATTTGAAGATAAATTTATGATTTTATTCCATTGATTTAATAGTGATTATTATTAATTAGGTGGGTATTAGTGTTTTATTTGTGTTAATTACTTTATCCAGTAGGTGTGTATTTATGACAGAGCATTGAATTAATTTTTTTGATGTTATATATAATGAATATTGTGTTGTATTTTGCAACTATTTATGATTATTATTTTTATCATTTTTTTCAAAAGGCAAGATATGTGTTCTATGGCGATTGTGAATATTTTATTCATGTTATTAACAATGTAAATATTTTGAATGTTTTTCATTATTAATGAAAATAATAGTGATTGTCATTAATATATTATCTGTTTTAATTACTTCCTATTTTATTTTTTTAATTGCTTATTTGTTCCCGTGCAACGCACAAGTAAAAAATCTAGTAAAAATAATAATAATAATAATAATAATAATAATAATAAATGATATAAATATTAATAATAAGAGAAGTGTGTCTAGTATAGAATTTCCAGCCACTGGTCTGGCATTATAAGGTTTTTGGCGACGTCACCGTATTTTTTGAGATTCTCTCCGGTGATTCTGTGATTTTTTCTCCAACATTTTCTTTCGATTTCCTTTTTTTTTTTCTTGAATCTTTTATCGATCATATTATTTTGGCAATTTAAATCATCGTTGATTTTTTTTTTGTGGGTCCGAATATCTTAAATTGCAGTTGTTTCTTTGATTTTGCTGGCTGATAGACTTGGGTATCAACTGGGTTCTTGATTGATTCTCATCTATCCTTTTTTGTGTTTGGGACTCCTTCCGATCGGGTAATTAAAGTTCTTTTTTGAAAATTTATCATTTCAGTTTTTCAATTTCACATATTGATCTTTTATCTTATGTGAACCCTAAAAATCTTTTATTACTCTCGATCTGGTTGATTTGGAGTTCATAGTTGAATGATTTCGATCAGCTGTTATCTCATTCCACGTTTGGGAGTATTTCCGATCAAGTATGTATAGTTTTTTTTTTTTTTAATTATCATTTCAAAATTTCAATTTCATATATTGATTTTTTTACCTTATGGAAAGCCTAAAAATATTTTATATAATTATCTGAATCCCTATTTTTTTTTAATTTCAATCTCAGGAACTTGATCAAATCAGCTAGTCAATATTGGAGTCTTTGGGTAATTTCTCCTGCATATATCTATGTTGTACTTTCTTCTTATTAAGGGTCTGTTTGACATCTATTATAATCAATTCGTTTATAATATATTTTAAATTTTAAATTTTTTGCACACTTGTCATTTGGTCCTATTGACACCTCATACATCCATCACATTAAATAACAATTTTTCACTTTTCAATAAAATTTAACCAATCAAATTAAAACAAGTGTCTCAAAAATTTAAATTTTAAAATATATTATAAACCAATCCAATTAAATGATACCAAACGGACCCTAAAATATTTAGAATCTCTATCTTTGAATTCTCTATGTGAAACTCGAAACAGATTACGGTCACACATATGAAAAGACAAACTCTTTTTGGAACCTGAATCAATATAATAATAGAAAGTAAATAGTGGAACCTATAATCTAAGCTGGTTTCATTTGTTAATGCAAAATCTAAATGCATTAGGAATTGTTTCAAAAGGCATTTTGTGTAACAACTCCATGTTTGATGTAGTTTTTGGAAGTTAACTCAGTTTTCCTATTTTATTTCATTTTTCATTACTTTATTTTCCACTCTTTGCATTAAAGATGATTCAACTGACTCTTTGCCTTTCTGCCTTTTAACATTGGATGATGATTTTTGTTTCGTTGAGGAAATCCTATGCAAATGATTTTACTGGTAGTTGGAGAAATCCCAGTATTTTGTGCAAATAGTTGGCCAAATATTTTTAGCATAAAATACCATTTTGCCATTAACAGTAGAATAACATGCAACGTGTGAATTGATTTTAATTATTGTGTGTGTGTATATATATGTATATATATTTTTTGAAGTTTTGATGTTAATACTGGTAATGTAGGTAATTATCTTGTGCACTGATTGTTCAAATGTTTTTCTCTAGAGTAGATGAAGACGCTTAATTCATAGAAACATCATGGGTTCTTGACAAAAGTTCTACAAAAATTTCCTTGGAAATTACAATTATGCTTCGATCAGAGGAAAGCTTTGTTTAAAGGTTTATAGTTTGTTGATAGAGTTGAACATAAGAAACAAGTGTCTTATGCTGAAACCGATCTAGCGCGCGATGTATAGTATGCTATGACACCATTCCACATGCATGCCACATGGTCCATGTGGTACCATATAGCGTACCATACATTGGGCGCCAGAACGAGACTCGTCTTATTATGCACCATTATTATGCACCCCGCCAAACATAAGGTGGATTATTGTCTATCTGTGTCATTTAATGATTATAGGATGAGAGCTTATGAAGGTCTTTCGGATGCGAGGAGGTTGGCCTCTAAAAGGCATAGATGAAGAAACTATTACGAATTGTAGATGCCAATTTATCAGATATCGTTTTCCTATATCATGTATTTGTTTCTAAAATAAACTATTAGCAAATTTCTACATTTGATTTCTGTACTAATTTTATGAACATATGCTCCATACTCTCATATTGCTTAGTTCTATCCGCCAAACTACAGGTCTCTACAAGACAGATCGGAAGAGCGTCGTGTAGTCAAATCAATTCTTATGTTTTTGGAATGTCTTTTTAGGTTCAATGGGTATATTGCAGCTTTAGGGAACTGCATAGTGGCTGCAAATGGCCGAAAATTAGTTCTCTTGAATGATTATAACCCGCAAATAATTTCCCCCAACTAATAATTAGTATATTGTAAAAACATTGTTTGATAAATAGTATTTGATAAATAGTTGGGGCAAATAATTTCCCCCAACTAATAATTTGTTTTGTGTTACCATTGTTTGATAAATAGTATTTGATGGACAATTTGTAACTTCATCAGGCTACTGTTTTGATTTGTTATGGTCATAAATTACTTATTTTTGTATATTTAAAAAATCAGCCTACTATTTAGATTTTTTTCTTCACAAATTTTGTTATATTTAGAATATGCACTGATGATTCATTGAATTGGATTTACTCGCCTGCATTGGTGAAAAGCCAAGTCCCAATGTTGGAGACACAGTTGAAATACACGATTCATGCCACTTAATTTTGATTCATTACTGAGAATGCATATACAATTCAATTAAATAAAAATCTGGGGTTTTTATTCACATCCATAGAGATCTATAATTGATTTGAGTTTGAAATCTTATTATATATTGCATTCTAGCTCATGTTGGTAACTAAAAGTTGCAAATTATATGACATTAAAGGTTGAAGAAGACGGCTGTGGATGACAAGAATATTTCGTCTGATTTACAACTTCACATATTATTGTTTGTATATTGTATAAATAAATTATCAAATATGTTTGTCTAATTTTATGTCAACCTGGTTCCCCCACCACCCAAAAGGAAAAAAAATAATGCCAACCTATTTATTAGGTTTCGTCTTCTAATAATGAAGGTTTTGCATTGCTTGGATTACTGTTGAGTTTTAAGTAATGTCCTAGATGGGGTTCTGGGATATTTGCCCATTTACATGGTTATTGCACAGACATGCTAGGATCAACTTCATCAATGGAGTATTTTTCCACATAAGTTTTCAAGCACATAGAAAAACTATAATAAAAGATTGCGTATATGTCAAATCTTTTATTGTGTATATATCAAATCTTTTACCAAATCTATTTATTTGCACCGAAAAAAGGTTAAAAAATATTTTATTCATCAAATATGTTTCTAATTAAAATGTTCTCTAACATTTTACCCGTTTATTATTCAATTAACTTTCTTTGATTATTTGCATTAAAAAAAAACTTTGATTATTTGTAAATACATCAAATATATTTATTAATTATTTCTTTGGGGATTTTATCAGTTGCTTTATTAATTATTTTATTAAATTATTATATAATATTATATTATTAATTTTAGATTTCCCGTGCAACAAACGGGTAAGAATTCTAGTAGTAATAGTAACAATAATGATAATAATAAGTTATTGTGAAATGCACGGGCGTAATACTAGTTGAAGTTAAAACGGAAAAAGTAATAAGGAGATGATAAAGATCTCTAAATGGATTATACTCATCAAAATTGTATTGACGATAATTCTGATTATCATATAACGAACAATTATTTCACTGATTTACTATAGAAAATTACAAAAATTCATGTAACTACGAAATTTAATATATAAAATTAATGGATTGAAGAATTCCAATCATATTAAAGTTTTTGGCAATATTTGAATTAAATATTGTGAAGAAAAAGTAAATTTTTTGGTCCCCTCTTTTCTGTAGCCTATAAAATTTAGATCAAGTAGAAATAGTTCAATAAGAGGTTTTTGAACATTTTTATAGTTGAGTATTTTGTTTTTCCTCCCCAGTTTTATTTATGTTATTCTGTGTTGAGCTCTTTAAGCTAGCGGTAGCATCTCGTCATTGAATAATATACATTCATAACATTATCCCGTTGTTTTAAACTTTAAACCACTCTAATTTATTTTCAAGTGGTATTAGAGCTCTTGTATGTATGTTCTTTATGAAATTAAATTCATAATGTGGCCTAATAAAAAATTAACAGCCACCCCTCTACTACCACACCTCCCCACCTAACTCTGTCACATCATAGAGCTCATTTCACAAAAACATATATGGAACCAGCTAGTAAGATTAAATGACATGAGAAACCACGGCTTTGAGCAACCAGATATCCCTTGCTTTGATGGTCATTATGGTTATTGAAGCATTATCATGGAAAATTCTTTTGAGGTCCAAAGAATAGTGGAATAGTGTGGAGGATGAACCATTAACGCGGGAAACACTATAAACCAACGCTCAGAATAAGGTTCGACAAGAAGATATTGAAGAATTTGAAAGCAAAAAGTTACCTAGAAACCATTATAACTATGCAGCGGTGGTCACTAAAATAACAATAAATACTTATGTTAAAAGTAACATTAAATATATGGTAGATACATGACGTTACATTCATTTAGCAATGCGTGAAAATATGATGAAATCCCAGAAGGATTTGATATGCTTGAAGCTTATAAGAACTGAAACTTATATACATTGTCGGTTAATATGAAGGAGATACGTATTATGCTCTTTTTACTTGATTGAGGCTTTGTCCCATTCAATTTTTCTAGAGAGGTTCAGTGGGCATTGAATTGCATTTTAAAGTATAGTGAGTAAGTAGTTACAATTTAAAAGTTCAGTGACCATTTATTAAATTTACCCGACAGCTTTATTGGCGAGATCGGAAGAATGATTTTCCCATTAGATTTTTTCCTACTAAGGTTTTAACTTTTAACAAAGCTATTATAGATTGAAGTTAGAAGAGCAGTTGTACTCTTTTTTGTTCGACCAATTTTTTGTCCCTCCATATTGAGGCTGCATTTTGACATTCCAAATTTGTCATGATTATACTCTCTTTAGTTTAGTAGATTATTTCCTTTGGGTTTTCCTTATATAAGATTTTTTTATGAGACAGTTTGTATAGAATAATTATATAAGTGAGAGTACTGTAAATCAATGAATGATTATTATATCCGGCCTGTAACTAGAGGCGTTTGGTTATCATAATAATATACATATACACACACATTTATTCGAATTTCGATCTAACACCATATATTATGGCAGCATATAATGTCATATGACCATATCTCGTGCATCGAGAGACGCCACATAGGAAACTACAACCATGTGACATGCATCGATACAGCCACATGGCTATATAGTACCACATAGTGCCATATATATGGTTTTATATCATTTTCACATTCGTGAGTTTTCTATCTACTATTTTTTGCTTTTCATTATTTTCTTTCTAGTTGGTTTTGTTGCATGAGTTTTAAAATAAAATAAAATAAAATAAAATTGTATGTATGATTCTATTGGAGAAGACAATCATTCTTTTTTAATTAAGAAAACACTTATTTTAGCCCTTTAATTTTTTAAACAAAATCTAACTATATTTATTTTAAAATTTTGAAACTACGAAAATTTAATGTGACACACTAATTAGTAGTTGGAATTGTGCTTTAATAGCTAAAATGCTCATTTTGAATTAGAGGTCCCTGATTCGAACTACACATGCTCCTCCCCTCTCCTATATCCCCTTGTATAAAAAAAAATGTAGAACTAATTAGTTCAAAATCAATAAGTTCTCTCTCAGTCTAAATTATGAAATGCTCACTGTGTTTCTATGATCAGTACATTAAAACTTTATTTATATTTGGACGACTATAATAATTAATCATTGGGGTCTTTTCACAAATAACAACCTAACTTTAGTTTATTCCAAAGATACTTGGTAAATATTTTAAATTCCAAAAATATTGTGTAACGTTCTGTGTTACACAATTAACAAGGTATATACTTTTAATTTTTTAAATATTTTTATTATTTTTCCCTTTAATAAATATTTTTTTAACACCCACACCCGATCCCCCTACCTACTACCCCCTATCACTAGTGACCGCCTGGCCGGATTCTGGCCGATCGCTGGCGGCTGGCCATATTCTGACAAAACCTGTCAGCTGGAATTTTTTCTTTTTTTTTCTTTTTATGATTTTTTAAAATTTTTTTCTTTTCTTATTTCCCTTTTTCTTTGTTTTTCTCTTTTTTTAATAATTTTTCTTTTTTAAATTCATATAATATCAATTGTTTGACGTTTCAATTCATATAATATATGATCTTATACTATTTTAATATAGGTTGTAATACAAATAACGTAGCTTGTTAAAAAAATAACATAGGTTGTTTTGACAAATAATATAGGTTATTGTATAGAAAGCATAGTTTTTTTATACAAATAATACAGATTATTTAATAATATATAGGGTAATTTTCACTCTAGGTTCCCAACATTTTAATTTTATATCAATTTAGTCCCTATTTTTTTGGGCCTACTAAGTCCCCAATATTTCATTAATGATCGTATTATGTCTCCAACGTTACTTAAATGACTATTATATCCTTAATTCTTTATTTCTACTACAGATTCCCAACCTTTTAATTTTTATAGAATTTTGTACGTATTTTTTTTGGGAGATCGGAAGTCCAACATTTCATTTTTTATCATGTTATATCTTCATTAACACTTTTCATACTAAACATTTTAAATTTTACCATTTTTTTGAAAGTATAATTACAAATTTGTATCATAGCAATACAAATGCGTATAGATATTTATCATACTGAAACACAGAGCTAAGAAAATCAACTATACAAACCCACATATAGTGGGAATACACACTATAATAAAATATAGAAAATACCCCATATAGAGGAATCAAACTTGGGACCTCTAGGCTACATTACCTCAACTTAGCCCCCTAACAAAATGGATTAGGTCTCATTGGCTTAAATTTTACTATTAATACCATTAATTATTTAAATAAAAAATAATATAAAATAAGAAGTCCACCCACTCCAACTCACTCTTACATAACTCAATGACAACATTTGAAAATAATGATAAAAAAATGATCTATAACAGTCTTGGTAGATATCAAATTCGCGTCGAAGAAAGCTGACGATTTAAGTATCAGCTTGACGAATCGAATCTGATTTCTTAATCTACTACCAATCACATGGCGAATACAGATTGATAGATCCGCCTCAAAAATTTGATTTTTGATTAACAAAAAATAAGCACAGCCATAATAATTTACTCTAATTTCATTTCTTATCTCTTTTTATGATTTTCACCATAATTTGCTCTCAATTTGTTATCTATCTCAATCCGATCTGATCCACCATTGTGGATCCATAAAAAAATTAGAATTAGCACATTAGGGTTTGATTTCATTTTTGTAAATAGAAAATAATATTTTATCTAGCTACCCTGATCCATATGCTTTACATGATATGTGATGAATAAAAAATCTGATCCAATCTGTTACACCGACTTTCGGATTAGAAACTTTTATTATGGTGATTAGGAATCCATCAAGTTTGGTGTAGATCGAATTTTTTTATAGATCACTGCGGGCTAAGATGTGCAGAGTTCTTATTTTATATTTTTCTTTATTTTTTATTTTTATTTAAATAATTAAAGGTATAATGAAATTTTAATAGGAACTAAAATTAGTAATTGAAAGGCTGGGGATGAAAGGCGTTATTAGGGAAATAACACGACAACAAATGAAAGGTTAGATGTTCTATATGTCCAAAAAATAATAAGGATAAAATTGTATAAAAATTTAAAGGTTGGGGACGTATAGTGGAAAAAAAATCAAGGGTGTAGTAGTCATTTTGATAGGGGTTAATAGTGAAAATTGAAAAGTTGGGGACAAAAATTAACGTTGGAGACATAATACGATAATTAATGAAAGGTTGGGGACCTATAGTGAAAATTACCCTAATATGTATTGTTACACACATAACATATCTTGTTAAACAAATAACAAGACTTGATAAGCCAATAACATAGCATGTTTCACACATAACATAGGTTGTTATACAGAAAACATAGTTTGTTTATAATAATAAAATTTGTTATACAAATAACACAGATTGTTTAGTAACATAATTTGTTACACACATAACATATCTCGCTATAGAAATAAGAAGACTTGTTATGCAAATAACATAACTTGTTTCGCATATAACATAACTTCTTATATAAATAACATAATGTGTTACGCACATAACATGTCGTGTTGGATAAATAACATAGTTTGTTATGCAAACAACGTAGGTTGTTATTAAGCAATGAATCATTAAAACAAGTCTGAAAAGTATTTAAATAAATGTAGACAAGCCTATAATAAAAAAGTAAAAATATATATTATAAAAAAAAGAAAAAACAGAAAAATGTAAATTTGAAAGTCTAAACGACCTTGGATGGAAAAAACTGATGCTGCTCATAAACATTATTGTTATGAGTGTCGATCGCCTAGTCGTTCGGCTTTCGGGAAGGTATTATATGCTAAGTTTTGTACTGAACGCTAAAAACACCCAAATTTCAACCCGATTTTAGTCCAATTTTCCCTCGGTCCATTTTGCCATGTGTTCTACATTAGCTTATTACATAAATAATATAGATGTTTTTAATAACATGGATTATTAGGCAAAAAACATATAATGTTACCCAAATAACTTAGCTTGTTACAAAATAACATAACCTGTTATGCAGATAACATAACTTAACAGATCCTTTGAATGTGAAAATATTGTTTATCATGTAGAAAAAATTGTCAAAAAATTGTTACAGGAAAAAAGAAAACGAAAAACAAAGGAAAAAGTAAAAACAAAAATGAAAAGAAGAAGGAGAAGATTCCGACAACATCGTCAGAAAAAAGAAAAGGAAAAAGAAAAATTTAAAAAGAATGAGGGAGAAAGAAAAAAGTGAAAAAAAAAAGGAAATGAAAAAAAAATCGTCCAAGGTAGCCGGTCAAATTCTAGCCTGCAGTGGTGGGCGGGGCTGGGGGTGGGGTGGGGGAGTAAAATTAACATAAAATAACAAAATAATATGAAAACATAACAAAAAGGTATACACAGTATTTTTAGCAAAAAAAAAAAAAACACAGTAAAAGTGAAAAAAATGGCTGTGCACAGTAACTCGCTTAATTTCCCCTTAGTTATTTAGTTAGAGTATTATTTAAGAAGATTTTCATTTTCTTTTTTTTTTCAATTCAGCATGATGTTCCTTTTATTTTAAAATTGCCCTTTTCTTCTTCTTCTTCCTTTCCTTTCTTTTTCCTTTTTTTTTTTTTGTAAAATTGTCTTGAAACTATTTTCTACATGACATAATGAGGATGTCACATGATTGTAGCGAGATATATGTTCAATTGGAGAAGGGCTTTTGTCAGAAAGGTTCTTTACCCATGTTGAAATTTTTTTATTAATTATGCATTTTCACAACCAGACGACAGTGCTACATCAGCGCCCGAGATGATGTGGCGTCTAGTGTGGCACTGCCACATCATTTGTAGGAGTTGTATTGCCGGAAAATACTATTTGTATGTAATTATTCTGGCAATCTTTTATAAAATAGAGATAAATTCACAATCTAACGAATGTATATTGTGTGATTGAGGAAAAATAATTTTAAGGATAAGAATGTGAATTTACCATATCTTGTAAAATACTGCCTGAATGACAAATAGCGTGCAGATCTTTTCTAGTTCTTTTTTTTTTTTTTTGGGCATTAATTTATATTAATAATACATTTAATTTGGTTTCTCAGGGAAAAAAAGAAAAGAACATTTAATTTGAAGTTTCAACTAGTATTACTCTAGTTAACGGTTAATGACCAGTAACATCGATAACAGCTTCTTCTTCCATTTATTTATTTTTTCTTTTAATGGTTTCCCAAGTTAGAGTTCCAACGTTTTCTCTGGATAATAATAAAAATATATTAAATTTAAAAAAAATCAATTCATGTGAATTTAATTTCTCTGAAAAAATAAAATTTTCATGCTTTTTATTGTGACATATTTTATAATATTTTAATAACAAAAATAATCCTAAAAATAAGGATAATGTCTTTTACATATCGGAGAGGATAAGTAGTATAGTCGAATTAAACTAGAACTAGAATAGAACTCATTAAATAAATAAACAAACAATTAATTAAACTAATCCAAATTAAATTTCAGTTATAAGTAGAATTCTTGGTTATTTTCTTCTCAAAATCACCACAAACTCTTCGTTACTTCTTCTCCAATGGAATATCATCCAGCCATGCAAAACCATGCTTTCACAAACCCTATTTACTATTCGAATTCCAAAACATCGAACGGTTTTGTACTTCCAGATTACTCGTCACAACTTAGCGATGATGAATACTTCAAGAATTTGCCCGTTGGCTACCGGTTTAAGCCCACTAATGCTGAACTCCTTGTCGAGTATTTGATCAAGAAAATCAACAACCAGAAGTTACCACGCAACAGGATCAACAACGTTAACATATACGAGTTCAGCCCTGAAAAACTTATACGTGAGTAATTCCTATAGCAAGTTAAAATCTCTATGAGTATTTTAGTTCTTTGTAAGTTTAGAAAATTATTTGATACTTTTTTTTTTTTTATTTTTTCGTGTTTTTCGGTTGATAGATGATTACAGGTTAAGCGGAGAGAAGGAATGGTACTTCTTTACAAAAAGGGACAGGAAGTATCCAAAGGGGAATCGGCCCAGTCGATCAACTCCTGATGGATATTGGAAAGCATCAGGAGCCGACGAGGTTATCAAACACAACGGGAAAGCCGTTGGATCAAGAAAGGCTTTGGTATTCCACCGCGGAAAAGCTCCCGACGGTAAAAAAACCTCTTGGATCATGCATGAATTTACCGCGCTCAATTCTCCACCCCAAGAGAAATCTAGCGCAACTGACATGCGGGTACGTTTTGCACGCATGCACATTCCGTTGTCATTTTCGAGATCGAAATCTTAGACAGTACTTGACAGTGTATCATACAATATTGTTTCTTGTAGATGGATTGTGTTTTATGCAGGATCAGAAAGAACGAGAATAGCGAACGGAATCGCAAGCGAAAAAGGGGTGACGATGACAGTCAAGAGATTCAAGCAACAAATAACTTGATCAATCAAGTAGTTGAAAACTTCACTAACGTATCGGACGACAATATTATTACGATGGATCATTCGTTTGTAGGCGCCGCCAACGGGGACGACACGATCAGTCAATGTCCTAACAATAACGAATCTTACGTTTTTGTTAGTTATCATGACCAGGATCATCCTTATAATAATTATGCTCATGAATTTCAAAACGTTCAAAATAATCTTCAATACAGCAATCAGCATGAGCCCATATTTACTTACAGTACAAATCCATCTCCCATTTTCATGGCGCCACCGCCGGTAAATCACCCAAGAATGGGCTATGAACTGCCAGGCTTTGATTCGGGAACTGGAATTACAGATTTCGACGATGATGAGCCAAATGATTCAGTTCTTGAAATGTTTAGTCGAAAGCCTCAGCTTGGCTTAGGGAACTAAGAGATGTCTTTTCGTTTAGGAACGTATATACATATTTTTCCTTTGATTAAGATACTTTTATAAGTACATTATTATTTTCCTTTGAAATTCCCATGTTTCCATTTTATCTTCTATTCGACAGCCCGTGATTTTTCTCTGATTTAAAAGTTTGTTTTATAAAAATATGTTCTCTCTTGTCGATACTTAATTATGTGACAAGTGTTAATATATATATATATATATATTTTTTTTTTGGGTACCTACTTTGCACGATGAATGTATATATATGAAACCGTAACATAAATATTTCAAGGGTATTCTAAGCTTTTGTCGACCAATAAGTTGCATATGATTTGTAAGGATAATTTTAGAATTTCAGACAATTTAACAATTTTAGTTTTTGTAGCATTAAAGATCATCATAGTAGTAGTAAATAATAATATTTATTAATAAGAGAATGTATATGAGAAGTTTGAAATCTATGATTCCAAATCATGTGACCTTTTAGAAACCTATATGAGTTTTAAATTTTATTTTCAAATTTTATTTTTTATTGAATATATATATATAAGGGTACATTAGGTTATTAGCTAATATATAAAGGTGAATTTAGAAATCAAATGATTTTCTTCAATCCACGCTTTTATTTATGTGTGTGTGTGTGTATATATATATATATATATATAATAGAAGGTAAGAGTGATGATATGGTATAGAAAAACTCATTTACAACACACCTTGCAATCGAAGCAATTAATTTCTCTAAAAAGGGAGGCCTTGCTTGGAGTGGAAGCAAAGAAAAATCACTAATAAACATTTTGTCTAATTGTGAC
>CAVNYN010172775.1:0-13763 GCA_963692815.1 Nyctanthes arbor-tristis
TGGTAAGCCTTCTAGATCAAATCAGATCCTATGAAGTTTGTTAGTGCACACAGCTGAAGAAAAAAAATTAAGAGAATGATACTAATATTCACTAATTAAACAGTGAAACACCAAGTAAATGTTCACTATTACCGTTATATGTTATTTTAGGTGAAATGGGAGTTGGTAGGCAGTGCATATATTCAATCAACCAGAGGATCAAGCAATTTTCAGATTGGTTACTAGATATCACAGCAACTGGAGATTTGAATGAGTTCTTTCCTGCTGCAGCACGAGAATATGACGTGTGCTCTTCCGATCTCTGGAAGGATCCTGCAATCCAGGAAACTTACAAGAGAAGGGAAGAACTGCAGTATCTTCCCAATGTTGCTAAGTATTTCTTAGACCAGGTATGTGAATTATATGTTTCTCTTCTAACTTCAGTGACCACCAAAGCTGTGGGAACTAAAATTGCTATTCTAAGTTTCATTTGCTTGATTTTAAGGCCAAAACTCTGTATCACCACTTGGTAATAAGAATATAAACAAAGATAACGTTTTCCAGGTAATTGAGGTGTCAAGTAATGAGTACAAACCTTCAGAAGAGGACATTTTATTTGCCGAAGGGGTTACTCCCAGCCATGGCCTTGCCACTGTTGGATTTTCATTTGGCGATCGTAGCCTCACATCTGAAACATACAGTGAAACCTTTGAGTGCCGGCCTCCCTCAACAAAGTAAAATTCTAATGAGCTGATAACTGTCAATTACTTTGGTGCATGTTTAGTACGGTGGAGTAGACACTACTACTGAATATGTTAACGGGAATTGCAGGGTCTTTACTAACTGATACTAAAACTTCAAATCCTCTTACCCAAAACCGATACTTACCTTTTTCTTTACCCCCCCCCCCCAATTTTCAGGTTCCAATTGCTATGCCTCAGCCTTAAGGGACTGCATAGTGGCTGCAAATGGTTGGATATGTTTGAAGATGTAAAATCAGAAATCTTTTGTGTTTCCTTAGATGATTATTATGACCAGGTTCAGAGCCAAGACACAGGTCTTCTAGAGAATAAAATGTCGGCAACCCGAGATTTTTTTGAGAAAGTTGTGAGGCATACTTCATCTTGGGGCAAACCCTTTGTTCTCCTCTTGAACAAATACGACATCTTTGAGAACAAAATCAACAACATTCCGCTAACAGTTTGTGAGTGGTTCCATGACTTCAACCCCATGAAGTCTCGCACTGGCAGCCATTCCCTAGCACACCAAGCTTACTATTACACAGCCATGAAATTCAAGGAGTCGTATGCGTCCATTACAGGACAAAAGCTTTATGTTTGGAAGACAAGAGCCCAGAAACGAGAATCTGTTGATGAAGCATTCAAATATGTGAACGATCTCCTCAATTGGGAGGAGGAGAAAAATGAAGACTTTTATGCAATAATAACCGAGGATGATTCCTTCTCTAGTACTGAAATAAGTTTTTCTCCATAAGACCCAAGATTTAGTTTTGTAAATATTTTCACAAAACTGATGTAGTGCGCGATCATTCTTTTTCAATATGCATATAGATATTAGGATATTCACTGATGGATGCACTTAAAATGAAAATGCAAAAGAATTTCCGTTCCCATCTCATTACTCACCCCCTATTTGCAAGAAGCCTTAACTGGTAATTTGATTTTTCTGGACATCAATTTGATGCGGAGTTCTTATAAGGGGCATTCAGAGGCTCTCTGAACAAAATTATTCTCAGGACATGAGCCCCCAGAATAGCAGGTATTATCATTAATCTCTACAAGAAATTCGAGATTTGAAAAAGAAAATGTCTTGACTATTAACTATTATGTTTATATTACTAAAATGTGGAGAACATCTTGGGGAGGCGGATTATTCAACTCTAGAAACAGTAAGCAAAAACATACACCGCACAAAACATGACAGCAAGTCAGCAACGCTAAGTACACAATACGTATCGCGTGACTATCTCTGGAAGTAGCCTAGCCAAGCCACCGAATCTCTTACTGCTCCTTGTACCTCTTCTCAACTTCTTCAATGCTTTCAATCTCTTTGTGATACTTGCAAATGCGGTAGATACACCTACCAGCATTTAAAAGTACAAGCAAGTCAAATTTGTGAAAAAGAAGTATAAAAAACTATGAGAATATAATTAGCATAGTTCAAGCAAGACCGGACAGCATAAAGACAAAAATTTTTACACTTTGTTTGCTGTTGACACTGTCATATAATCAGTAGAGCACCTTACCAAACACGTTACTATTGTTAGCCACATACCAATAGAGAAGGCAAGCCGAAACACATAAAACCGCGTTCCTCTGGGCCTTGTAGATCTGCATCTCACAAAAACAGCAGAGTTTGAAACACAAAATACATAGGAAGTGGCCTAATAATGCCATAACTTGAACTTTATGAAAATTTGGTAAAGAATATGAGTGAGAAGAAAATCAGCAAAATAAAGGGGGCATAAAACAAAGAAAGTCAATGTTGCCCCGAATTAAAAATAGCATAGCCGCATGTTCATGAATCTCAACATACTGGGAAGATTACCTAGCATACTGAGCTTCTTCAAGCGTTTGAGATTAAATGGTAAGTGGATGCATAGATGTAGAAATATAAATACATCCACACACATCTAAATGAGAAACGGCATTCTAGTTAAGAAAAAGAATCAGCAGCGAGATACACATATCACAATTTGCAGAAAGATGACACGACCACAAGAAGCTGAAAGTGTACAGTCTGAGCTCCTGTCTGCTTGGCCTTTCGTAGGTTCTAGTTTTTCGGAAAGAGGGTTGATCAAATTTGAAGCTTGTAACAAAATGGTCGCTCTAACAAAATGGATAATTTATATATCGTTCAAGCCAAAAGTTTGTCATGAAACAAAGGTTTACTGATACTCGAAGCCTTCTCTTGTCCATCACAATTCCTTTTCAATCTTTAATTTTTTTTATTACCTAATTTTCCAAATAATAGACACTTCCCGTTAGAAACTAGCACCCCCCCAACCCCCAACAAAATTACAATATTGTAAGTTTTTTTCATTAGTGCTCTTCTTAATTTCGAGGCATAGCAAGGATAATTGCATCCTTTCACAAACACTTGGAGGACTGGATACAGTCGAAATACACATGGAGCAAATGAAACATCCATTAAACGATTTAGGCGTAACAATAGCAATTATTTCCATGCCTGATATACCAAAAATATTGCAAATAGAAAGAACCCTAAAATTAATTACCGATTTCTCATAGCGATCCCTTTCAGCAGCAGTACAAATTTCTCCAGTACACATCAACCGATGCTCATTCTTCCAGTATATATCTAAGATATGTAAACAAAACTCGCTTCAAACTTCCCACTGGAGCAAAACCCCCCAAATTATTAGGAAATTTAATCATCAGAAAATAAATAAAATTTCCGAGAAAATACATACCCAGAAGCTGAAAACCCGAGAAGGGTACGACGAAGAGCGAAGGCTGGAGAGATCGGAAGAGCACACGACACAATACGAGATTTCAGAGCTTTGGGAGATGGTAAAGTAAGAAGAATTGCAAGCACTGCCTCTGCCGCTACCACGTATGTCAGTATCAGCCATTGCAATGCCATTTTCTTTCTTTGATTTGTTGAAAATTTTTCAATTTTTATCTTCTTTTGTTCTTCGATCGGATTCTCAGATGAAGAATTCTCTCGTTTTCGTGGGGCTTGGGTTTATTGAAGACGAAGGTTCTTACGTTGTTTTTTGCACATAGGACCTGAGGTATTCACTAAGTGACAAGAACCTCCGCTACAGTTTATTATTATTTTTTTCTAAATAACAAAATTTTTCATTACTCCAAGTCACAGCAAACTACCGTGGCCATAAAAGAAGGTACAAAATCTACCCAATTACATGAAATACCAGAAGATAAATACAACTTGGTTATGGTGTGAGCAACAATGTTCGCCTCATGGTAAACAAAGCTACAATTACTACAAACCGAAGAAGCCAAAATCGATTTAATTTCGCCTAGAAGTGAGGATAATGGATGAAACTCAATATTTGCCAGCAAATTACAATCTGATTCAACCTCGTTTATGCGAAAATGGTGTTGATTGGCAAATCGAAGACCTTCTAAAAGACCCAAAGCTTCTGCTTGCTCAGTTGATGGTTTTCCACAAAGTTTATGAGCATAGCAACCCATAACATGGCCTCTCGCATCGGGAAAAACTGCACCAATTGCATATTCATCTCTATCTTGCTTGAGTGCAAAATCAACATTAAGGTTAAATTCACCTTCTTTGGGTAATTTCCATTTGGCATTGCGTCTCTCATGAAATATTTGCGTCACCATTGTTGCCTTGAAAACTAACAAAATCCAAAATAGCCAATGCCACAAGCCTAGACAAGCGTGATTGAGCACCATCAGAGCTGGAGCCATATTAGGCCCAGGGCGGTAAATGGACCGCACTGACCTTCCAACGGCCCACTAAGTATTGCAGGCGGACCGCACTAACATTGTAGTAGAGAGGCCCACATTTGCTTAATTGTTTTTCCTTTTCCTTCAAAATTGGTTTTCTTTTCCTTAAAAGGAGTTTTTAGTTGAAAGCCTTTTGTCCCAATAGCCTCCATCTCCTTTGACAACCCATAACCAGTAGGCTTTTTGACCGAGAGCCCATTCAACTAGCATCCATTCAATTATCATCATTTATTCATTCAAAATCCGTAATCATGTCTTATTTTATAGACCACAACATCCAACTCCTCAAATTGCACAACAGATGTGGGATTCCTTTCTTTTACGGAGCACAATAGAAGTGTTCTCAAACTGCAAAATGGTTAATTTTATTATTTTTATTTTTAATTTTTTTAAAGTCATAATAGCTGAATTTATTGAGAATAACTTAGAGATTTATCTGACTAAAGTCATCAAACTCATCGGATGAAAAAATTATGATTTTTAACGGAAAACTAGCCTGAATCGAAGAATAAGGCTATAATGATTCAAATGTAGATTGTATGTGTTTTATTTTTTTTTTTCAAAAAAGTTATTTTCGTTATCGGTTTCTAAGTTATTGTTTGATTAATTAGCGGTTATCCCTTAACTATTGCAGTCAATCCATAAGCAAATGGTTTAATGAAAGATGTATTTGAGATGTTATACTCTTTTAAACGTCTCATTTTGATTTTAGATTTTAGAAAAGGAAAATCAAATAGGTTTTGAATTTTATCATCTATTTATGACAAGACAAGCAAAAAAGATGTTTTTTTCCTTGAAGTTCAATAAGATCGATCTCATGTGACTGCATCTCGATATAATGTTACTCTTGTCCATTTTTTCTTTGTTAAAAAATTCCGACCGCACTGAACTCGGATGCTGGCTCCGCCCCTGAGCACCATGGTACACTCTATTTCTTTCAAACCAAATAAACCATGCTGCAGCCATAATAATCTGAAGAGTGTTTTCATCGTTTGAAATTATAATGCCATATACCACATCTCTCATCGATTCTCAACCTTTATGAATCTTCAATTGTCCCCAACATCCGACGTGTTTCCAAATCTCCTTCACATACAGCATAACACTCCAAAATCGTATGCTTGGTAGATTCCATTAAGCCACAATGAGGACATTCACCCTTAACTTGGACACTTCGACTGAGCAAATTAATTCCCGTATAGATGCCACCAAAACAGCCTAATTTTAGAAGGTATATCAATTTCCCATAATTTATTCCACCAAGGAAAAGAAGTATGTCGACTAGTTGACGCCTCATATTGTTCATTAGCTAATAAACAACGATATCCACTCCTAACCGAGTAAAGGCCATACTTTTCATAATGCCAAATAATTTTATCCAAATTAAGGTTGCCCCTTATAGGTGTTGATATAATTAGCTCTCAATCAGATGGGAAAAAATTATTAAAGACTTTTCCCCTGTCCTGCTTTTATTATAATAAATAGATCACTCACTCTATACACACCACTATGCTCAGGTGTGATAGATCGGAAGAGCACAGAGGGTGATTGATTGAGCTATGGGTCTTGAAATATTCGAATAGGTTCACCATTACCAATTCTCCATCTCGATCCAAGTACAATGACTTCTCTTCCCCATAAATTAATACACCAAATAAAGGAATCACTACCCTTACATTGGGCTGTTAAAAAGGAATTCGAAGCATAGTATTTCCCTTTTAGTACTCAAGCCGCAATGATGAAGTGTCATGAAGTAGCTTCCACGCCTGTTTAGTAAGCATTGCCTGATTAAAGGCTTCTAAGTCGCTGAATCCCAAACCACCCATTCCTTTTGCTTCACACATATTCTTCCAACTGATCCAATGCATTTTCCTAGTTTGCTCACTCCCTCCCTCACTTATATGGCGTACATAGATATACGCTACGTGAATTTCAAGTCAAAATCATGTATACTTTAAATCCATATGACATGTATACATGCGTAGCACATTAGTAGGAAGTTTTTTAGCAAAATTTTCAAGAAGTTCTTGAAAGTGACTCGTTTAAGCAAAATGAATTTTTGAAAAATGACTTCAAGAATAACAACTACATAATAATAATAATAATAGAAAGACAATTACATTACATGCATATATAACTTAAGCCAAGTTTATGAAGCAGGTCGAGCTAGTTAAGCTAAAGACTCTTCTATGCTCACAAACCATTTCTACTTTAAAATAGATCTAGTCAAATCATTTTTTTTTTTATATATAAGGGAAGATTGGATAGGAACATGTGTGATTCGAACTCAAGACTTTTGGTTCGAAGTGTGAGATTCTCACCACTATGCCAGTTTTTCAATCACTAGTCAAATCAATCATATTAACATATTTGACAAAATTCACTTGTATTGCACAACTTTCAATTACTCGTTTTTACGAAATCTATTTGTGTTGACCACGTAAAAAAGAAAAAAAAAAGGAATTAAGGGTGTGTTTGATTGCATAAATGTTTTATGGAAAATGTCGATTTTTCTTCTAAATTCTTACTTTTATATGTTTTATTCATAAGTGGAAATAGAGTTATTTCATGGTACAATCTTATTAGGCATAATTTTTTCTATTTTTCCTAGAAAACAAGTATCACCTCCTCTAAAGTAAAATATTTTCCATGAAAGTTTGGGAAATATTTTTTTCATAATTTCGTATCAAACGCACACTAATTAACTTTTTTCATTGTATAATTTTGGTTTCTCGTATTTTATTTCCTTTTTTCTTCTAAGAACCAAAAAGACTTGCACTACAAGGAATAAACCCAATAGCCGCGACTCGAGTCATGGCAAAATGTGTATATGTCACTGCAAATGTGTGATAGCAGCGACAAAGTCGCCTACGAATATCACGGCTAAAAACTCGTAGTAGTAGATCCATAGTGGCGACTCGTGTCACCGCAATCTAGAAGCCACCCAATAGAGGTGACAGTCGTGGCTGTATGATCGATGGATTTCGGTCATTAAAAAAAAAATTTAACCCGACCCTCCACTATTTATCCCAAACCGGACCCAGGGCCCCGCCCCACCAACACCAGCCCAGCCCCATAGCCCGGTCCTTTTCCATCCATATTTAATTAAATATTATTTTTTCAAGTGAGGAGTCGAACCCAACACCTTGAATGCAAAGACATAGTACTTCACCAACTGGACTAGCTTGATTTTTGGTTATTGCCTTGCTTTTATAATATATATTATATAGATTATTATAACTATAGTGACGAATATCTTCCATATAACAACGATTTTCAGTCGTTAAATACAAGAACAAAGGTGGGAAATTTTTCCGCAAATCATATAAAGATGATATTTATGGGTCATCGTTTTAAATCAAAGAATATAGCGACGACTTTTACACGTCGCCTCTATAGATATCAATATACAGCGGCGACATCACTTGTCGTCTCTGTAGATACATCCTACAGCGACGACATTATGATGTCACCGGTATAGGGTGATGACTGCTGCGGCGACTTAAAATCGCCACTGTAGCCAACATTATAGCAACGACATCTGACGTCACCATAAAATATTGCCGCTATAGCTCCTGTTTCTTGTAGTGTTGATTTTTCGATCTAATTAACTTAGTTTTGGTTATTTTGCCCACTCATATAGAATGCACATTACAAATGGGATGTATGGGAGGGGAATTGACGCTTAAAGGGTTTGGAAACTAACCAGGTGCCATGAGGTTTTAGCCGGTTAAAAATAATTAGTACCTCTATAAATGGTGTGTGTGTGTATATATATATATCACAATTTTACAATAATAAATCTATAAACCTTATAAATTTTAAGTCTTATTGAATTGTTTAGAGAAAATAGGGAACGTGAAAAACTCTAAGGCAAAACCATATGTGATATCATCATACCATAATAATATTACTAATATATTTCTTTTCATTTTAATATAAAAAAATATAATTTCATTTCATTTATGTTGTTGTTGATTTCTTATGTAGCGCGCCTCGATGCACGCTACATGGTGTTAGATCATGACAAACAACTACTTTTGGGAGCAAATTATCTCAACATCCAGGCGTTGGTTGATTTGTTGACTACAAGGATCTCAGATATAATGAAGAACTGGATGCCGGAAACGGTGCGCGAAAAGTTTAATGTAGAGAATGACTTCACCGAGGAGGAAGAGAGGCAATTTCGTGAAGAGAACGCATAGGCTTTTGAGATTTAATTTGGTTCGTGCATGCATGCATCACCATCTTCATGTTCTTAATTGATTTTGCTAATTATTAGATTATTAATTTAGACTTCTAGCTAGTTATTTATAGGGTTTTTCTTTTATTCCTTTAATTTTTTTGGATTTTTAATTTACAATTTTCTTTATTATTCTTGTCTTTCTTACGCTATGTTATGTTATTATTCTTTTCAATGTTTAAGGTCTATGATTATTTTCTTGCCGGCTATAAATTAGAGACCCCCCTTTTTTGTTATATTCTGCTACACTGTAAAAACTAATAAAGTTAAATAATAATTAAATAAAGGGTATATTAGGAAAAAATGTTCATAAATTCCACTTTCCCAAAAATATTAATTGAACTTTCTTAAATTATGTGAAAAATGATATGGAGGGACCATTTTTATGGGACAGAAGGAATTATTATTACTACTACTACTATTAGGAGGAGGGGTTTTTCCCCTTTTGCTATAGTTTTGCTACTATTTGGTTTGGAAAAGAAAAGCAAGTTATTTTTGTGCAATTTTGCGAACCAATAAATCTAATTATTACCCAAAAATAAATAAATAAATAAACCCAATAATACATTTATCAACCATATATGTATTAGTAGTAACAACATATGCTGTAAAATACAGAGGCATTGATGTTATTTGTCTTCTACGCGAAGTGGGTAATCTTTATATTGCTTATAATTAATAACGTTAACTACGCAATCTGATGGATTCATTGAGCTTCACCAGCTAAATATAGAGTTTCACCATCAGAAATCAAGCTTGTATCTATAATCTTGCCTCCATTTGCAGATAATATAAAGGAAGCACTTGCGATATTTAACTCTTGTTTTGCTGTTCCAATGAGCTCTTCAACGGTTTGGGCAACCCATAGAACAACTCCAGTGCATCTTTCGTCTCTATAGTCCCAAGGATTGCCTGGGAAGACGGTGCATTTCCTTTTCGGCAATTTATCTGTCCCTCACAAATTCCAAAATACGATTAAACCCGACGGAAGAGAGGAGAGATGTCAAATAATAGCAAATGATAATGTTAAAAAAAAAAGCAGGCTGCTGCCGCCTACAACCTTTAATTTAAGGGCCATCCTTGGTCTGTTATATGGGTCTGCCTGCGTTGGCCTAGTGACCCACCTAGCCGCCAAGCCGGTTGGCTCGTTTGCCACCACCAAGATGATGGCAGACTAACATATCTCAAGAGTTGCATGAGAAAAAGCTGCCATTTGTGAAAAATCTATAAATTATAGGTAATAGTACCTTGACTTGTCTCAAAGTGGAAAGATAACTCAGACAACTGTGCAATCTTTGCATCTTCCAGTAGCTTAATTAGCGAATGGTTTCCACCCATGCGGGCATCATCTGATGGAGTTTTCCCCCATCTGCACATGTCCAAGCTTAGTTATTATGCTTTCCAATGAATAATTCAACAACACAATATGTAAAATCTAATTAAGAAGCATACTATCATTTATAACCATTCCATCGTAGGCAGTAATTATCTTTTCTCTTCGTTAATCTTTTTGAGTCAATTCCATGTAATTATAGTAGAAAGCAAGCAAAAACATAAGTACAGAAAAATAATTAATGAAAAAGTGGACTCTTCCTTACCTGTCAGTTGCAAAGACACTGGCCCCAGTTTCTAAAAGTAAAACCGACTCTTGATATAACCCTTCTGATGCAGCTAAGTGTAGAGGAGTTCGAAGATCATAATTTTTGGAGTTAGGATTAATGCCATAAGCCAAAAGTCTTTTCAGGAAATCAAAGTCCCGACTTGCAACAGCCTCACAAAGACAGTGTCCAGAATCATTTATCGATAACGAAGCCCCTGCTTGCACAAGCATAGATGCCACTCTGTCATGGCTATTATTGATTGCTTCATATAATGGAGTCTTCCCTTCATTATCTACGACAACCGTTCAAGCAGAATGAGTTTCTGAAGTTTCTCACTTTCTCGTAACATCGAATTTGGCAATGCCAGTAACTTACCTCTAATATTGATATCAACTTTTCCTTGGATAAGGAACTGAACAATATCTTCGTACCCTTTGGATGCAGCAAGATGCTGTAATAAAATAAGATAGATTTCTGATGATAATAATAATTATGAAACAGATGGGCAAAATGAGATGTGAATTACGAAAGGCATAAATCTATATAGGAATCAGCTGATTATCTGCATTTTAGTTGTCTGAACATGGAACTGATGTCATTTTCTCTAAGTCAAGGATGTGAAAGATAAATTTAGGTGAAATGATAAAGATTTTGGGTAACAGAATACAGAAGGCAAATCCTTGAATGAGAACAACTGCAGAAAAAATTATCAAAGGCACGCTACTAATACTATTTCAGAACTGTAATACAAATTCATGCATACTTTAATTACATACCAGAGAAGTTCGCCCGTTGTAATCAACCTTATTGGGATCTGCTCCCGCCTCAACCAAGTTTCTGAGTCGATGCAGATCTCCATCATGGGCAGCACAATTCAATCTCATAGCCAACTCTGATTCATGTTTTTCAATATGCAGTGTAATATCAGACTCCAGTATCTCATTTCGAAGGTTAGATTCTTTTCCCTGAAATTCCCATGTACAGCAGAAATTCTTCATCAAAATGACTGTTACATATTGAAAATTTTCAGGGCGGCATAAAAGACACTTCCGCTATCTAATGTTGAGAACATATCGTATAGTTAATTTATTAATAATAATATGGTATTTAAATAAATGATCTAACAGAAATTTGGATGAGTAAGAGCCCACAATCAACTTTCCTCAAGCAGGTTATTGATGATAATGCGCCCGTCAGAAAAGTAAATCTCAAGAACATCTATCAGAGCTTGCTTATCAATACGTAGTAGCCTAGATAATTCAGTAGCCTGGACCGTATGCGGTTCTGAGATGTTACAGAGAACAGAAATTTCACCCACTGAACTATAAGTTCCCAAAGTCGGTAGAGATCCTTCCGTTTCCTCATCTTCAATTTTTTTTACTTCTTCCTGCACATGCTAACACCATCAATATCTAGCAGGTTACCAATTTAATAACAGAATAATGCACTGGAAAAATGAAATCTGACGTCCTAAAACCAGATGCAGAGTACATATCCGATAGCAAGCGACATGACATACCATTAGGAAGGTAAGATTACACAATGGCAAAAGGTCATACCAGTTTACCATCACAAAGGAAATATAACTGATCAACAGTATTGCCCTGTTGTACTATAACTTCTCCCGGAAGGAAAAACTCTTCGTGCATTTTGATTGCCTGCATGATTATGTAATTAGGATGGATGACATTTTGCAGCATTAGCAAACCACAATTTCACCTGAATGACAATCTTACTTACAATTTGCTTGATGAATCCATATGAGCAGCCTTTGAAAAGAGGAACTTCCCTAAGGTATGGTTCGTAAAGTTTTCTTGATATCTGCATAAAGACAACACTGCCAGAGTATACTCATATGTTCTAATTTTTTTATAATATTTCAGTGTCGAGAACACAATCAGAAAATGGGCAGAAGAGTGGTTATGGCAGGTTAATAAAATTCCTGTGTACGAGATGTGTTGAGGTCTTCTGGTACCTTAGCCCTTGTAGCAAGTGGAAGATCACGAAGAACAGCAGCATCAACATAATTGCTCTCAAACTGTAATCGAACATGGCCTTTAACCTCTTTGCATATGTTCTTTCCAAGCTTCTTTCTGTTCATATATTTTATAAGTTCTGCCATTTTATCCCTAAACCTTTCAGTTTTGGATCCTTTCACAATCAAGGCTGTCATGTTACCCAGTAAGTAAGCACCGAGAATCATGTCAAATGATACATAAAGCATGACAAATATCATTTCCCTGGGATTGACTGCATGAATTTCACCATAGCCTGCAGCAGGAATCAAACACCAATTTCGCTGTATTTAGGAATAGCAAGGGAAGAAATATAATACCTTTAGTGAAAAGAAACTTACCAACAGTGGCCATGGTAACAACAGCAAAATATAGTGCGGTTATATAACGCGTCCAAAGATCAATCTCTCTGAAGTGTTTGTAACTATAGTCACCAAGCTGTAAACTTCCTATCCACGTGTAACCTTCCTTTGATGGAGGCAGAGTGGTAGCTAAGTAGTAAAAGATGCATGCAGCAGTGTGCGTGCTGTACAGTTCAACTACGAAAAGCTTCACAATTCTTGTAAACAAATAATTGATTCTAATGTCTTTCTCCAGCTTCTCAAAAAACTCCGTCACTCTAAGTGCCCTGCTTAGACGAATCCATAGCATGTACCTAACTGCCTCCTTTCTGCCAACAGCCTGATTGGGCAGATATCTTGTTACAACCATGTGGCGGTATATTTGCAGTATAACATCTAACAAGTTCCCATGGCCAGCTATCCAAATATTTAGCTTATATATGCACGTACTCTTCTATTTCAGTGACGACAGCCTTTTGGACAAGAACAGATGCTGGATGGGAAAGCTCGATAATCTAACTAAACAAAAAGAAAATGGTTTTTCCTTGTTTCTTTTCTTTTTTTAATTAAAGCCATCTACAAGTATTAAAATACTATAAATTCAACAATCCACGTTTATGTTCTTGTCAGTCGAATTACTGATAAATAAATACAATATATGAATAACATGGAAATGTAAGAAGGCACTTACGAAAGCTCTTTAAGTTAATTCCTAGTTGACGGCTGCAACAAAGTCCATAACAATATGGAATCCTTAATCAATTTTTTCATATATTTCGTCAATAATGTCCGAACACTATCCTTAAAGTCTCCAAAAATTCTTTTTCAGTTATGAAAACATGTCGAAAACGAAAAGAACATCATTTTAGAAGTTTTTTTGCAACCTACAACTAATGACAAAAACACCAGGAAACCTCCAAACGTAAAAAACAATAAATCAAAGCTCCCTGTTCCTCACCCATATAAATTCCCAAGCCAAGAAAAAATAATAGGAATTATAGGTTTAGAGGGTTTGAAGATACTTTGTATATAGCATCCCATGGCAAGCAACCCAGTAGATCAACCAGAAACCGAGATTTCAAGTACCTGTAAATGTTAACACTTCA
>CAVNYN010172789.1:570-26111 GCA_963692815.1 Nyctanthes arbor-tristis
CCCCCCCCCCCCCCCCCCCCCCCCCCCCCCCCCCCCCCCCCCCCCCCCCCCCCCCCCCCCCCCCCCCCCCCCCCCCCCCCCCCCCCCCCCCCCCCCCCCCCCCCCCCCCCCCCCCCCCCCTGGCCTTTTCTTTTTCATTTTTCTTTTTGATAGAATTCATTCTTTCAGGTTTTGATGAATTTGAATGTATCCCACATTTTATTATATATTGAGAGGTCGACAGCTCTAGAATAAGAAATCACCATCTGTTGCTTTATGCTTTTAAATTTTACTAATGCCCCTGATAATTGTTATCTGAATATGTGTTTGTCAAGGATAGCCAAATTGAACTCTTGAGCAAAAACTGTAATTTGTTTTATAATATCAGAGAGGACTGAAATAACTGTGACACAGAAAATGGATGATTGCTGGGACCTTTCTGTAAATCAGCATTTTGCTTTACAATTACTAGTTACTCCAGCACCTTCTGATTACATCATCTTAGATTTAGTTATTGCAGCGAGTGGTCTCGGTTCAAACACACTAGATAAGCTTGATA
Source organism: Nyctanthes arbor-tristis (assembly GCA_963692815.1). Taxonomy (NCBI): domain Eukaryota; kingdom Viridiplantae; phylum Streptophyta; class Magnoliopsida; order Lamiales; family Oleaceae; genus Nyctanthes; species Nyctanthes arbor-tristis. The sequence continues at coordinate 1,109 of CAVNYN010172789.1, forward strand.
TTCGTGAAATGGTTTGTGCAAGTTTAAATCAGCTGCTCGTAGCCCTTGTGACAGCTGTTTTGCTAAGATTTTAGCATACATGGTTGTTTTCTTGTTCATGATACTTCTGCAATATTTTGTGATGGAAGCCCTTAAACACGGCAACATACTAAAACGACCTATTCTTGTTTGATTAATCAACAGGTTCTTAATATTAAGCTGGAGAATGTAGATGTTGATACTTCATCTTATCATTGCAAGTAAGTTTATATGGTTAGACCAAATTTGCTCAAATAATCTATGTTTGATATACCATTTTCTTTTCCCTTTTGCCTTGCATTTTGCATTTGTGAGCATCTTTCATCTAATATTCTCGGGTTTTGCTCCAAGTGTCGTGCGGCACATGCCTTTGGACTCGATTGACCCATCCTTGGCAATTGGATTTTACTGCAGGGACAAAAGTAAACCACCTTCCTTCACTTTGGTTTATTTCATATCTTCGACATAATAATTCACGTTTTTTTTAACTTTTGCCAGGTGATTTTGATGATTTTTGTTCACGGACATCGGAGCTAATCAGTCAGTCAAGTGGTGCTCCACTATTTACAGTAGCCAAGACCCGAAGTTCCCTGAAACCAACCATCGACCAAGATGTGATGCAGGATAATACGAGTCGTCAAGATTATGATCCTATCAACAGGTTGCCCACTGGCGACTCGGAGAATTCTGCTCAAGAAGATGACTGGCAATTACTGTAGTCTGTAACCCAATTCATTCATGTTCCACAATGCAGATTAGGTATACAAACGTGTATATAATCTTTAGGTACTTGAATTTGCATAAGCAGCACGAGAAGTTTATTCTTTGGTTCGGTTTTTCCACCATTTTTTGTAAACTAAGCTTAGATGGCATGTTCTGAGGTTATGCAGGGACTCATTCAGTCATTCTTTTCACTAAAACTGCGCTTTTTTAACTGTTGTGGATCATTTGGATTCTGTGTTGGCTTATTTCATTCAATTTTGGTATCAAATTTCACCGGGGGTAGCTTTGTTCCTTTCATGTTCGCCGATTACCCCTTGTCCTTTTCATGTTCGGCTGAATACAGGCTCTCTGGCAATTCGAGCGAATAAGGCCAGATGTACAATGTAAGATGGGTGTCAGGGAAAAAGGTATGAACACATCCCATATATGATGTGATTTTTCATTTGAAGGTGGATTGTTGGAAAAAAGAAGTGAATGAATTTCACGTCAAGTAGACATAGAATAAAAGATAAGTTTAAGAAATTGAACTATTCGACTTGATAAGTTCCAAAAGCTGAAATCTGAGTTTCCTGCAATGGAATTATTTATGTTTGCAAAGTTAATGCACCACTAGAGGTTTCCCTAGAGATGTTTAAGATGGTTGTTGAGTGAGCTGACAATCTAGCCTCTTCGAAAGCTGCACGCGGAACGAAGGGGGTCGACCGGGTGGCCCCTTCATTAATGCCGCCATACACGCACCATGCATGTGCCAATTGGCTCATCTGATGCTCTTTCATTTCTGTACAGAGCTTGGCCTTCCTTCCGCTCTTAATTGTTTAATTTAATAATAATAGAACCCATAACAGGGACTCGAAATTCAATACAAAATAGTCACCCATCACTTGATCAATTGGTTTAGAGGGTTCGGACAACCATTGATATGATTAGCAGGATGACAATAGGTCACGTCAGTTCCGACCAGTCCCACCCCGTGAGCCAACAAAAATTGGGTAGGGTCAAAGTGTTTCTGCCCTGTTCATATATTTTAATGAATTTTTCCCTTTGTTTTCTACTTTTGCTTATTTAAAATAATTTTGGAGTTTAATCTGCGCGTGTTTAGAACCAATCCGCGATCCTATTTGACCTAAAATGACCTGTCCCAATCCAACCAGCCAGCCCACGAGCCAGAACATTTTTGCCTCCATCAAGTTCTGGTCAAATCGGTTTATATTTTATGATCCCTATACATCACTATCTCTACAAATTATATCAAAAGTTGGTTATGTCACATAATCACCCGTGTTTGATCAAATTCAGGGTTTTTATATTTGTACATGCTATAGTTTTGTTTGTCCATGACTAAAAAACAAAAAATAAATAAATAAATAAGAAATAAATAAATAGGAGAGGATAAAAGTAATTGTTATAAACGGAAACTTGCAATTCGCAAAAATAGAAGGCAAAATTAAAGTTGACTTGATGCGCAAACCTGATTTTAGTTTTGGACACATTATATTATTATTATTATTATTATGCGCCGATTTGATGGACAAAACAGTCGTTCATAAAACCAGTAGGGCTCAACTAGTTCGTGCTACTATTTTTCCAAGCGATAAATTATCGCTTGGACCAGCGTTACTATGGTTGAATTTTCATTAGATTCGTATAAAATTTCAATCAATATATAAATATTGGAGATGATGGATAGTAATAAACCATTGTCAACTTCCATTAATGTCCCCAAAAAAAAAAGTATAATTGGCATAGTTAGACGTTAGTCCTTACACATTGTTTTATTTGCTGAATGAGTATGTAGTGTGTCATTTTTCGTATTGAAGTATGTAAAGATTATAGAATTTGTCGATATAGAATTGAAAGTGATTTGTGTTCTTCATGTTTGTATTGGTAATTCTTATGACGAAAGTGTCAGTTTTTAGGTGTTTGGCATTCAATTGCATATTAACACTGCATTTAGACAAAAGAGTAATAGAGAAATTGGTTTTGGGCTACAGCAATGCCCTTTTTTCTACAAAAACAAAGTGGCTCTGTAATATGAACTAAAGTTGTTTCTTTAGAATACTCTATAGCAATTGAGGTAATTTTGAGGCTCACGGCCAGATATAACATGTCTAAAAGGACATGTAACACTTAAGTTATGCAACATTTAAGAAATTCAACATAATAAAAATAATAATAAAATAAGATCTCTTATGCCCATGTGACCACTAACAATAAAACCTAATTATACGAGTTATTACTCCTAAATCAGTTAAGACGCTATTTTTGGTAAGTTAAAATGTGACTTACCAAAATGATCATTTTATGTGGAACCCAGGGTGGGGATTAATGGTCTTGGGAGCATTTATTTGTTTAAAGGTTGTCTAGCATTCTAAGTGATAAGTCCTAATACTCCTAACTAATAGGGAATTCACGTATTTGTTTAAAGGCCTCAATTTCACAATAAATTAGGCTCCTCAAATTTACATGTCAGTTCTTAATTTTACTATATAAAAAATAGGGTAAATAGTCCTAGAGTAAAGATTTGTTCAAAACAAATATTATAATAATAATAATAATAAGGGTGATTTACACCTAACGTATCCAACTTTTTACGTATTAATAGATTATGCTCCCAATTTTTATTTTTCCTTCTGTGGGTTCTCAATCTTTCAAGAAATCCCCGTCCAAATCTATGACGACGAAATTCGTTCATTTCCACGGTTAAGTTAGGGCATTTTTATTAAAATATAAAAAAATTAATATTTTAATTGAAAAAAAAAAAAGGAAAAACAGGGTAGGTGGACTCTCCTTTTTAGCTGCCGGACAGCGGTGTTTGGGGGGAGGGGAGAGTCCCCCCCTCTCTGTGCTGCCAGCCATTTCCGACAGCACTGGGGGAGGGGAGACTCCCCCTCTTTTGGCTGCCGAAATGGCACTTTCAGAGAGCTGCCACAATGGCTTCCGAAACGGAGTCTTCCCTTGTGCTTCCGGCCATTGGGCAATCCAATGGCTGTTGAAAATGACAACAAAGTGCTGACTCCCCCTCTACTGCCATTTCTGACAACCTTAATTGCCATTTTTGGCAGCCAAAAGAGGAGTTTCCCTCTCTCCATTTTTCCTCCCTTCTTTTTAAAATTAAAATATTTTTTTTTTTAGATTTTACCAAAAATGCCCTCAATTTAACGGTAGAAATGGACGGATTCCATTGTTAAGGACTTAGACGGGAATTCCTTGAAAGGTTGAAGACTCACAGAAAGAAAAATAAAAGATGAGAGTGTGATCTATTAATACATAAAAGGTGACGGACGTTAAGTGTAAATTACTCTAATAAAAGGAAGATTAGAGTCTAAATTGCGTGGAGATCAAAGGTGAGGGACCATCTGTGAAGGTTCCTTATCAAGCATAAGGTAACCAATGGCACATGTCTCCCATCCCTATCCCTATAAATACACAATACCCCACTTGATGCTGTCCTTTTTCAATTGGGAGAAAGAAAAACTCGGAAGTCAGAACTGAGAAGATACTTTTAAATATCTCTCTCTCTTGCTTTCTTCCTTCCTCCCCTTTTTCTTTAAAGGAATTTCAGAATATCTTTGTGGACAAAACCCAAAATTCATACTCAAAGCACTCAGAGAGAGAGAGAGAGAGAGAGAGAGAGAGAGGGGGAGAGAGAGGAAAAGATGGCAGACGAAGGCCAAAAGCATAGTGGCACTGAAACAGTTACTGGGCCGTTTCGTAGAGTTTTAGTCATCTCCGCTGGTGCCAGTCACTCTGTTGCTCTCCTTTGTAAGTTCATTGAGAACAATTTGTATGCATTGCTGCTCTCTCTTTCTCTTCCTGTTCTGCAAGTGGTATAAAACAAGCATCTACGCACGGGCATCATGCCCACATTACACATATCTATGCACGGGCTTCATGCCCACATTCACACACATACTGGTGCAATTTGAGATTGATGTAAAGAACATTTTTTTTTTCTTTTTTCTTTTTCCCCTTCATTTTTTGGGTTGAACACTATTTTCTAGAGGTTAGCCGCTTCTACAGTAAACTATTGTTTTTTTGCATGGACCAGAATACTCCACGTAATTGGTTTTGATTATTATGAATTTAATGCGGGGTAAATCTGTAACTTTGGCATGATGCCCTAGCACAATTTCGAAGGATGAGTACATGCTTTTATTTCTGTTTACAAGATTCTTGAATGCTAATTAACAGTGAAAATTTTACGAACTTACAATCTTTTGCAATACTCATGTGTAATATTTGAGCTGAAAGTTATTCGTGGATGAGATGAATGAAATTTAAATTGGGGTGCATTTGAATTGTTAATTGTTAAATGTTCTTGCAATGTATGCAAAACGAAATTCTGCTCCCGTTATCATGAATCCATGATCTCATATGGAGTTGCCTCTAGTTTGACAGTGTTTCAAAAGACCATTTCTACTTTAATAGTTTACACATCTGGTGAACATTGTTACAAACACTACCTTTAAAAGTTATAAATGCCTTAAACAGTTATATATATATATATATATATGCAAAAGTATTTTTATGCCGTGATGATGAAGAGTTTTGTTCATATCTTGCAGCGGGGAATATAATTTGCTCTTGGGGACGGGGAGAAGATGGACAGTTAGGTCATGGAGATGCAGAAGATCGGCTTTCCCCAACTCAAGTGAGTGCATTGGATGGACAAGAAATAGTATCTGTAACTTGTGGAGCTGACCATACCACTGCATACTCGGAGTCCCAAATGCAAGTGTATAGCTGGGGATGGTATGCATTCCATTGTGTCAATGTAGATTGGATTTTTTTCCCCTCTTTGATGTTTTAGGAAAGATGGGCTTCTAACTACTGAATTTTGGAGTTGAGTAGATGTTGATTATCTACTACTACACACACACACACACATAAAAAATATCTGCTTGTTTATGAACAATCAGAGTGTGTTCAGCTACATTTTTTTATAAATAGGATTGCAAGAGACGGTTCAAATATGAGGCTGATAAGCAAATCCTGAAAACCAGTAGAGAGTAAAAATCTTGTTTCCAGTGTTTGGCAATAAAAAGTACTAGTTACAAAAAGTGATTTTCACATGATTGAGTATTTGACTAACAATGATTAGTTCTTATTATCACATTTTCGCCCCAGCATTCACACTCTTTTCCAACTAGCTTCTATCTTTTATTTGGACGTTCATTTTTCCCATTTCGCTTTGGATTTTCCAGTTGATTACTACATCATTCATATCGTTACAACTTAAGTTAAATTATTATACTAAATATCTTATGTCTATATCTGCCCCCGGGGGGGGGGGGGGGGGCTTAACGATGCTTCAAGCCTTACCTCCTTATATGTGATTCTGTAATGCTATCAAAGCTAAATATTTTTAAAATTTTGCTTGATTTCGCCCTTCCACAAGATCCTAAATTATGATGCACATCATTTTCAGTAATCCTTCACTATTTATTTGGATGATTGGTTTTTATTCGCAAATAACCAAGTGTGAGTCGTGAAGCACTGTGATGAAACAACATTCTAACTTATACAACAAATCTAGGGGTGATTTTGGAAGATTGGGTCATGGAAACTCTAGTGACTTGTTTACTCCTCAACCAATCAAGGCATTACAGGGTCTACGGATAAAGCAAATTGCTTGTGGGGACAGCCATTGTTTGGCAGTGACCATGGAAGGTGAAGTGCAAAGGTTGGTTCTGCTCGAATTGCCCCAATGTACTTATATTTTCTCTGTTTACAGTTTCACAAAATACTATATCAGCATTCTTTAGTATGTAAATTACGGAGAGTGGTTTCCTTCACCCCCCCACCCCCTCCCCCCCAAAAAATAGAGTGGTTTCTCAACCCATGTTTGTTATAAAAGAGAGGTAAAAAGCCAGTGTGTGCTGACTTCAAGTAGAAATATAAAAGAGAGTGATTATCTCAGTAAACTTAATCTGTGTTAGCGCTTTATTTTTATTGTGAAATAGAAATATGTAAAATCAATCACATCCACATATTTCATGTGACCTATATGTACTACAAGGATTTCGTGTAGTCATTTCATTCTATTTTGACATAGAAATAGAACGCTAACACAAACATAGAAACTGTGACAAATATTTTTTATGTAACTCTGCATGTGGGGAACAAGAATATTGGTTTACTTTAACTTAGTGCAACAGCGTGCCTATTATCATAATGAGTTCTTTTGGTAAAATTGATATGTTACTGCCTTGATCCTCGTCTAAAGCATAAGGCTTACATTTCTTGGAATTGCTGTAAGAAACAACAGCATAATTGCTATTTTGAGCTTCCATAATTTATGTAAATTCCTGTGTGAAAGCCGGATCCTAGGTAAAAGCATTTCACCGAGATTTTTTTTTTTCCTTTTATTTATTTATTGGAATTTTGCATATAGAAGCTTTAGATTCTTAGTTTGTTTTGTATAATGTTAGATAATATATATGAGCTGATTGTCTAGTCGACATTTTGATACTATTGCTTTTCTACACTTCTACTTGATTAAAGTTGGGGACGCAATCAAAATGGTCAACTAGGCCTTGGAACAACGGAGGATTCTCTTGTGCCTCAGAAGATTGGAGCATTCAAGGTACTATCAATTAATTATTATATCAAGAAGCTCTAGTTTCTTTTTGCATCCAAGTTACTATCAATTAATTATTATACCAGGAAATAGGATGCTATGTGTGCCTGTTAGATACACATAAAAGAGTTTACTGAAAGCATTCACATGAACAGGGAACTATCTGATTTCGAAACTTGCTTTTGCTTTTATAATTATCAATTATCTTGATTTTTATTTTAAGAAGTCAAAAGTGTCCACCATGATTTTGTATATATGTTATTTATTCTATTCCCATCTCATACAAATGAACATTTACCGATACAGAGAATATAATTTGCCTGGCCAAAGTTAAAAAGATTGTTCAAGTTCATGAATTATCACCATAAAAAAGAAGAATATCAAGAAAAGAACATCTAATAATGGTAAAATGGACTCGTAAGTTTTACGAGTCCATTATATAAACAACGTGACTTAAGTATCTGGATTCAACACTGGTACAAGGATGGCATGACGTGTATTGCTTAATCAATCAATATCTTACGGAGGATCAACGTTCTTTACAGGCAATGATAGTGTAATTTCTGTTAGTTGCATTACAAAATATACATTTATGAAAGGTTCTTTTAATTTCGGGTAATTCTTTTTATCTTTAATGGAGATGATATTCAGTGTTACAGGTCTATTTTGTATTTTACCCCTCTATATTCAATTAGGCTTATCATCTAATAACACAGAAGTAGCCACCTAGACTTGACATGATCTAGGTTTTATTTGTCTTTAGTGGTGTTTTTTTTTTTGGGTGGGGGGTGTTGGTTGGATTTGTGGCATTCCAGGGCCTGTAACTCAGGTTCGTAATATTAGCTTGCAAAAGCAAAAACTTCACCTGAGCCTAATTTCTTCTCTGGTCAATGTTTTCCGTCAGTCATCTCATGCCACCGCTAAAAATGTCAGAAACTGAAAAAATAAAAGATAAAACAGGAAGAGCATGCAAAGACAAGCGGTAGTTTAATTTGTTGAAATTAAGCTAATTTACTGCTACGAGCATTTGCGCATATAGACATATTTTAAGATACTTTTCTATACTCAGCTTGGAACTGTATGAGCATCAAGAATATACTCTTGTCCATTTAATCTTATTATTTCTGCGTGAACTACCAAATTGAGTGTTCTGAACATTTTATAAATAAAATCCCACTTATATATGTAATAGGGAGTATCCATCAAAATGGTAGCTGCTGGTGCTGAGCATACAGCTGCAGTAACAGAAGATGGTGAGCTTTATGGCTGGGGATGGGGTCGATATGGAAATCTGGGATCAGGTGATAGAAACGACCGCTTGATTCCAGAAAAAGTTTCAACTGTCGAGGTATGTATGCTCTCTGAATATCCATATATATTTTCTGTAACCATCAGCTATAGCTTGGTTATGTGCCACTTCATGAACAGCTTGTGAAAAACGCAAATTTAGTTTCTTATTGACCTTGTTCCTTTTCATCCCCAAGTCGAGCTAATCCATGATTGCAGGGAGAAAAGATGTTTCTGGTGGCATGTGGTTGGCGGCATACGATATCTGTATCTGCTTCGGGTAGTCTGTATACTTATGGGTGGAGCAAATATGGTCAACTAGGTCATGGAGATTTTGAAGACCACCTAATCCCTCATAAGCTAGAAGCCTTGCGTGAAAAATGTATTTCTCAGGTAATCTGTCCTGTCTGACACAAGTCAGAATGTAAGAAAGCTGTATCAAATTTTCAGGTAGGGTTGGGGGGATTTAAGAAAGGCCATGTGGATCCACTTATTTTCCACTGTTTTGGCCTATTGATGAAAATGAATCTGAACATTTCCAAAACTGTGAAGCCATTGATATATAAAAATGCACGAGTGTAAATAAAACACATTAATTTCGTACTATGCATCTTTATGGGGTTCTTACATCTTCTTCCTTTTCACTTCCAGATATCAGGTGGTTGGAGACACTCAATGGCACTGACAACTAATGGAGAACTTTATGGTTGGGGCTGGAATAAGGTTCAAAATCCATTTTTTCTTAATTTCGCCTGAACATAATCTTGTTATGCATATTATAATCTAGCAATTTCTGAACTATACTTTTTATGTTGGTCCTTGAATTGATTTTCATTTATCAACCTTTCTATGTGCACAGTTTGGACAAGTTGGTGTCGGTGATAATGTTGATCATTGCTCACCTGTACAAGTCAAATTTCCAAGTGATCAGGCACATTCCTTCTCTCAATATTATTTTTTCAGTTCCGAAATATGGAAGGCAGGGGCTGATTCTAAGGCTTTCCACTTTACATTGATGGACAGAAAGTAGTTCATATATCATGTGGTTGGAGGCATACCCTCGCTCTCACTGAAATGCAAAACGTGTTTTCATGGGGGAGGGGCACAAACGGTCAGCTTGGACACGGGGACTCTGTTGACAGGTAATCTTATACTGAATGTCTGAACCATGTATTTCATTCATTTCTGAATTTCTTGAAACTTACGTTACTACCTCGACTATAACACTTGAACCATAATGTTGGCACTCGATGTTGTTTCGAATGTTTCAGAAATGTCCCAAAGATCATAGAGGCATTAAGTATGGATGGATCAACCGGCCAGCAAATAGAGGCCTCAAAAATTGACATATCATCAGGTTTTGCATGCAATTACCACTTTTCGTACTTTTTCAAGTTAAAATCGTTTCACAGTTCCATTCACCTTCCCAAAGTGGTCAGGTGTTAATGTGCTCATCACCCATATAATGGCTTCACATGGGAAAGTGAATCTCACAATTTCAAAAATTTCAAACATGTATTATCATCACCTGGATGGTGGGCACATCAACACTTGCCCACCATGGTTTAGACTTTAGTGATCATTCACGATTGTTGCACTAATCAGCATGAACTAATCTTCTTTACATTTATTGTTTTCATTAACAGAAAAAAGTTGGGTGTCACCAACTGACAGATATGCCGTTGTTCCCAATGAAAATGTAAGTTTGTCTTCGGATTGATCAATCAACCACTCACGCTACAAAATATTTGAATGTGAACTGGAGTTCTTTTAGGATGAACATAACTGTTGCTCGCAGGTCTCATTTGGTGGTAATGGCAATGACGTAAATGTCCCTGAAAGTGACGTGAAGAGGATACGGATATGAATCTCAACTTCAATGGAGTGAAATGCATCTCCTTGCACCCTTAAGCTCGCTTTTGACCGATAGCAATATGGCATATTATAATTCATCTTCACTTTATATTCATTTCTTGCTTTGATGGTGCGATTTGTTATTGTCATGTTGATTAATCAGTACAATATGTGGAATTATTCGGTATCAGAAAGCACTTTTCATTATCTATTGATTAATCTGAAGCCAAATGTCATTCCCAAAACGATTATTCCAAGTGGAGAGATTATTGTGAACAGTTTTTGGCTTTTAGCTACTGATGATGCTCAATCTCAGATTTTTGTATTTGCATTTTGTGTATGCATATATGATCATTCCCAGGCTTTCCGTCTGTAAATATCTGTAAGAACTCATAAATGCAAATCTTCCATGTGATTAAATAATATTATTGATCAAATACAAAAATCAGATCGGAAAGCCTACCAGAGAAACTGGCTTCTGGCTTTTCCTATAAGAAAATGGCCCAGCGTTCAAGTATTTCCTCTGTCATTATCAGCGGAGCCAATAAATCATAAATACAAAGTTAACAGAGTGAAAAATGCGTTGGCCTTTAAGATGGGAGTTCGCGCTTCAAATGCACGTAGAAGTCATGTGGTTGAAGTTGGAATCCTCAATCCCTTGATACAGCATAAACCCGGAGAAAAACACTGTGCTTTTAAAACGTTGCTACTTAAAGAGTTGGGATGGGGCATTATTTTTCAAGCCTTTCCTAAAGAAGATCAGAACCGGAGTGATTAATGATTCCCCAAAATGCAGTGATCAGTGCCCAATATTACAAGAGGAATGGACGGTATGTATAGACTGCTCAGTGTTCTCCACATTACGCAACCAAACAAGACATGAATGAAAAAGGAATTTTGCAAACTAATATGCAGACATAAACAAGAGATAAAAATATGAAGCTGGAGGATGTACCTCAAGCTTTTCGAGGCAGTAGCAGGGAGCGACAAGGTAAAGGAAATCAAGTAACGGAGTATGGAAATGATATTTGTTTAGGTTGAAGTTATGGTATCAAAGGAGTGCAAAATTTGTTCCAAAATCATTCTTCTCTCTGTATCCAGAGCATCATCTAATCCATCAGAATGAACTATATTCAAAATATAGAGCCTCTTCGATGCCACAAATGCAGCAGAAAACACCCTCTTCATCCCTCCCCTTGTGCTGTCAATCTTGTATTCAAACTCATATACTTGAAGGCCTCCGTGACCTAGTCTCTCAGAGAATGAAATTACCTCGGCTTCTTTAGTACTTTCCTACATAATAGAAAGCATTGTCTTGTTCAGGTTTGGATGTGCGGAAGTGAAAAAATGCGAGTTTGATCAGTCAAAATGAAGAAATGAGAGATCAATCAAGGAGAAGGAAAGAAAGGATTTGAATTCCCTCTAACAAAACTTGTCATCTAATAACCTTGTCAACTGTGATGATTATAGAAAACTCTATTGATTTAGTTCTCTTTAAATCATCTGTCCTAATTTGTTCTTAGCTAACATAAACAAGAAAGGATTATCCATTTTCCCTCTTAAAGAAATTATTGGCGACAAGCATGCTATATGTTATACGATATAAACAAGATGGTATGTTTAATCTCTCGTGTTATCTGCTTCTTTAAGAAGATGTGTGCATGCACCCCAATGTACTGACACATGCATCCCTTAGTTGTAAAAGGCAAAAAAAAAAAAAAACTCATTTCTCCAGTTTTGATAAACAAAAACTCGATATCACTGAGTTTCTTTCTCAAGATTTTGATTGGCAAACGGAGTTAGTACTTCTCCACCACAGATTTACAAATTCAAAATAGTAGAACTCCCTGTATGGATTCAACGAGAGAAAACTTCTTATCAGAGAACCAATGCTCTACAGAGTCTTATGTAAACACCCTTGTGAAATACTTCTTTATCAATTTCACATATAACATAGAAGGCCTGCTTACTGCCTAGAAATAGATGCATTACACACAACATTGGCATACCTTGGCATTGCAATTCAAGCATGGAACTGAATAGATGAATGAGCAAGCTGTTAAAATTTAAGGTAGAAAAAGTCTTGCTTGCTCACTTCTTCCCTAACGTCAGGCACTTTTTCCTTTTTTTTTTTTTGGCTATTTTTCTTGCTCTCGCTTACCTCGGAGGCATTACAAACTAGAGATCGAATTCACCAGACCCAAAAGTTCACCAACATTTTCATTATGGGTAATTGGCGCAAAACGTCCCTACCTTTCAATTCTTTTGCGCAAATCATCCTTACCTTTTATTTGCTTGGCAATTACATCCTCACCTTTACATTTTTTGGTGCAATTCATCCCTGCCGTCACTTTGCCGTTAATCTTTCCATTTGTCATCCTTTTTTTTTGTAATATATACACACACACTTATATTTTATAAAACATAAATTAATGCATAAATTATTATTTTTTGTATTTTCAAAAAATTAATACATTTAAATTTAAATACGCTAATAAAATGTTATATAAGATTAAAGAAGAGTAGTGAGTATTATTTTATTATTATATTATTTTACATGGTTCAGAACTGATTACTAAATAGACGTATAGCTAAAAAAGTATAATAAGCAAAATAATTAACAACGTTGCTACCTAAATAAAAGAAAATATAATTTGATTCTCTGATAATTTTCTTAAATATCATATATACACACACACATATATTACTAAATAGACGTATAGTTAAAAAAATATAATAAGTAAAATAATTAACAACATTGCTGCCTAAATAAAACAAAATATAATTTGATTTTCTGATAATTTTCTTGAATATGACATATATATATATATACACACACACACGCACATATGTTCTCTTCAACAATCGGAACTATCAGAAGAAGTGAAGAGAATATATGTGTGTGTGTATATGATATTCAAGAAAATTATCAGAGAATCAAATTATATTTTGTTTTGTTTAAGCAGAAACGTTGTTAATTATTTTGTTTGTTATACTTTTTTAGCTATACGTCTATTTAGTAATCAGTTCTGAACCCTGTAAAATAATATAATAAAATAAAACCCACTACTTTTTTTTAATCTTATCTAACATTTTATTGGTGTATTTAGATTTAAATACATTAATTTTTTGAAAATACAAAAAATAATAATTAATGCATTAATTTAGGCTTTATAAAATATAAGAGAGTGTGTGTGTGTGTATATAATATTACAAAAAAAAAAGGATGACAAACGGAAATATTAACGGCAAAGTGACGGTAGGGATGAACTGCACCAAAAAAGGTAAAGGTGAGGATGAAATTGTCAAGAAATGAAAGGTAAGGGTGATTTACGCAAAAGAACTGAAAGGTAGAGACGTTTTGTGCCAATTACGCTTTTCATTATCATTGATCAGTCTCTTGACTCTTATCCCCTGCTCTTACATTATCCATATTTGCAAGGATTTCCAAACAAAGGGTCAAATGCAAAGCTCAAATTTTTATCCCACAAACTATAACCCAGCCTACTTAATAATTTATTCCAACAGGTTTGCAATTTTTTCCTTCATCTTTACACCAAATAAATCACAACAAATTCCAACACAATTTATAACCACACTTCAGAAACTCGACATGGGAAAATATAGTAGCAAGTGGCAAGCCAACCAAATAAGTCACTGACCTTACGCCTTTCAGCCTGGATAAGTTTATCTGCAACAAACTGAGGAGTACCATATTGGCCTAGACTTGAAATCCGAGTTGGGCTAACAACCACCCCTATGTTGTTAGATTTGTTTGCATCTTCAAACAAAACAGTAGCCCCCGCCTTATCGACCTGTTAACCGGGATTTCATTCACTTTAATTCTCAAAAGACTTAACATTTGAAAAAGCGTGTGTCTATGAGGATTTTGCAATGAAAAGCATACAAAAAAGTGTATAATTTCAAGAAACTTAAAACGAGAATCCCCATTGGGGCCAGAAGGAAGATGGACCTTAATCCAAGAAGAGGGTACAAGAAGAGTGAATCCTTCTTTGGGATCGTTGTATTGCTGCAGCTCCAATAATTCAAGGGCGAAAGCCTTAGAGAAAAACAAGAATCTTGACAGTACAACTCCAAGAATTGAGAGGTTAACAACTCTTTTGCTCAGCACCAGTGGAAATCTTCCACTTTCAGTAATTGGATTAGGACAAGAAGAAAATGTAGATGCTGAAGCGATAAAATGGCAGGGTTTTGGCTTACGCAGCGGTCCGTGTGGGATTGCGCTCTGGTTTTGAATAATGGAGTGATTGTTCGAACGGGGAACGCAAATCCAACGCAAAGCCATTGCCGCCACAAAAATACCACGGTTTTTGAGAAATTGGTCGACATCCAGTAAGTAAACGCTATACACAAGTATTTGGAGGGTGGGTTATTACTGGTATAATGCTATGAGGCGATGCTAACCATAAGATTATAGGGTAAACAAAACGAGGACAAGAAACAGGTAAGTTGCAATGGAAGAAGATAAGGGGAAGGAAGAGGTGAGGATGAATAGACAATAATCTAGTGACAGATTTAAACTGGGGCCGTAGGGGCTTTGGCGCCTACCACCAAAGAAAAGAGATTGTGATATTTGAATAAAAGTTCATATAGATATTTTAATAAAATTGACTCATAATACAATTTTATTTTTAAACACATCACATCACTTTTACATCAATATTAATTACATATAACATATTTTTATTTTGTCTCTTATTTTGTCCAATTAGAATTATTCCCAAAAAAAATCATGAAATACAGTAACTTAAAAGTAATGAATTTCCATACTTGGCCCCTCCAAAACTTACTATTTTCTTCAAAGTGACAAAAAAAAATATTTAAGGGCAAAGTTGTAATTCGCTTCTACTAATATCTTGTCTTCTCCTCTTCTTATGTCAAATTTTAGAGCAAAAGTATTGAACTCACATCTCTACTACTCACTAGAAAAGAAAACCCCAAATTTCCAAATACATAATAGCGAAATCGGCAACGGGCACTTATAAATTGCTCCTTCGATATTTCCTTACTAAGATCAAAGTATTAAAGATAGATTTTCGGGCTTCTTGTTTCAAATGACAATTTTGCTCAATTTTAGATAAATTCTCTTTCTTTTCTTTTGTTAACAGTCTAAAAAGTCGGGTTTGATATTAAATTTTAGGATTACTGCAAATAATGTTTATTATTTAACGTTTTACTTGATTTTACATTTTAGAAGTAATATTCAGCATTTAATAAGCTATTCACCATTTAGAAGTTCATGTCTTTTTTTTTTCTTTTTTTATTTAGTTACAAAAGGTTTAAGGTTTGCAATAATTTATAATGATTTGGTTTGAATTAACATTTAATTCTTTGATGTAATATTTTATATTCACGCGTAATATTTTATAGTCATGCATAATTTTTTTAAAAATATTTTTGAATGTCAATTATCAAAAATTGCTTACATTAACTTTCATTTTTATTATCAGTATTCGCCCTCATTATTTGAATTCTCTAAATCCGCCACTGCAACCATCTATTACTTTTTTGAGGAAATTACCCCACAAACTGTTTTTTTGGATTTAGTCCCATATATACTTTCCTTTATACATTATTATCAATTTTACACGTTCTAATTGCAATTTTACCCGCCACGTTTCCAGGGTATATTATTATTAATTGAGTTTTTTTTTAAATAATCATAATTGAGTTTTGTTAATTTTTTAAATAATGATAATAAGCCAAATGTAATCTTTTATTAAGCGTATCTTTTGGTAATCTAATAGGGATTTCGTGTCAGGGGTTTCAATTTGAATTTTGAATTTTTTTATCTAGATGATCTAAAATGCTTATTTTATATTATCTTAACTAGTGTTGCACCCGTGCGTTGCACGAGAAAGATTCTAAAAATGATAAGTAAAAATAGAATAACCATCAAGTAACGAATATTTAAAAATGAAAAAGAATCTAATATATTCCACTGTACTTTTAAAATAAATAATCTCTAATATATTGATCAACTTGATGATATAGGCTTGTGTCAAACAATTATTCTCGATCTGACACCATATGGTATGATTTGTATATTGTGGAATCTTAAAATTCATTGATTATGACACTGTTTATTTAATTATTAAGTGGGTTAATTGCTTGCTAAATATAAGAAGAAATTAACAAAAGCTAATATTATTAAGATGCATTTGTAATTCCTCAATTTTTTTGAGAGATTAAACTAAAATATTTAGCACCAAGTCATTTTATCTTTCATTTTTCTTTTTAACATTTTTTAGACATAGTAATAATATAATAATTTGGGCCAATTTATAAACACCGTTTTTATCATATATGTAAAACTAATGAACATGTTCTAATTAAGCCTATAATAATATCCAACAACCTACCATGCCATAATTGCATAAAACATAAAAATTAGCCAAGAACACTTGATCAACATACAATAACATCAAATTCTAAGGGAGAAATGAAGAAAACTTTGAAACTTTCAAACATATGCTTTCAAAACAGCACAAAACATGGATATCATATATTACATCAAAAATCTTCTATATAATTTAAGAACAAAAAAGAAAGGTACAGTATGACTGTCACTATAGGAGTCAAATACGAAAACTTCCCCCAGCCAAGAACGACTATATCTATGGAAACTTGAAATAGCTATAATATTAGATTAGATTTATATAACAGAAATTGGAGTAGGCATATTCATGTTCTTCGTTAAAATAAATGTGCCAAACCCATATAAAGAATCCACAAATAAAGAAAGCATGTGTCTAGGAAAAATATTGGAAGTAAAAAGTACGACTCCAATTCGTGATAGATAAAAATAACATATCTTAATTTGTATTAGTCAATTAAAGCGATGACAATATAATATCCAGACAGAATAATATCTGAAATTTCTTATGAAATAATAGATCTACACTATAGATAAGAGAAATTGTGCCATATATTAAATTGATATAGTAAAGATAATTCAGAAAAATAAATAGTTGAGAGATTTATTGAAAATTTTAATTCAAACGACCGAATTTTTTAAAAATGGATAATCCAACTAATTGTTTCACTATTCCAGTATTCTTCTACTTGTCTAATATTTTCTTGAATTTACTTTAAGTATTTAGACCAAATTCTTGAATCCACCGCAGCCTCTATCATACCCTGAAATCAATAGCCCAAGTCTATATGAACTCTCATTTGTCAAAGAAAATAAATCGTCAAGATTTTAGCATTGATTTAGGAAAATAAGATGCGTTATTGCAGAGATTTTAGTGTTAATTCAGGAAATTAAAATCTGCATGGCAGAGATTTTAGAATAGCAGAGAAATAATCAAAAGTATGGAGAGAATTAACAATTAGAACAGTAAATCAGGAAATAAGAATCCTCATGTGCTTGAAACAGAAAGACGGGAAGAAATATAAGGGAATTTGCAGTGAAAATTGAGGGAAAAAATAGGGGTAGAGCCGGGAATTTTTCTTAATGCGGTCAGAATATTTTTTTTAGAGGTGTGGTTGGCAATTTTACAAATGATCTAATGAAAATATATCTATGTAATAACTAATAAACACAAATCTAATGTGAGTGTCTTTTTAAAAGAAATATATATAACATGCTCATATTAGGATGTACATATTCCCACATCGGATTACAAAATAAAATAGAAAAATGTTGATTGTTATAAAAGTGGATATTAGAAATACAATTACTAAAGAGAATTGAATTGTGTCTCACATCGGGTTGATAGCAAACAATGGATTTCATAATATGTGCATATTAGGATGTACAGATTCTCATATCGGATTGCATAATAAAATAGAAAAAAGGTTGAGTGTTATAAAAGTGGATGTTAGAAATACAATTTCCAAATAGAATTGAATTGTGTCCCACATCGGGGTTCATAGCAAACAATGGTTGAGGGTATATTTTATAAAATTAAAATGGAAGATATATGATTTAAGGCGGATGAAATCGCGCATCGGATTAAGAATAAAATATTATTTGGCTAAGTCTATATAAAAGCAAAAGTTGGAATGCATTTAACATAATTTCTATTGGCCTAACTATTGATTTTCAACCCAATTGTAGTTAACAGCTTTTTCCTATACAAGATAGTTGATTTTTGGCTCGGGAAAACAGCACTGGTCCTTAACAGCTTTTATGGGCTCCGTCTCTAGGAAAAAGAAAAACCTAAAACAGAAAACATGCACATCACAAAAGGTACGGCAAAAGGCTAACCGCGACAGTTACAGTACAGAAATTGGGGGGAAAAATAAGAAGGCAACTTAAGTGCCTTTATATAGATATATAGATTAGTTACAATGTATACAGTTTCATTTATTTTTGAATTATATTTTCATTAATTATTTTTTTAATTAAGATTAACCTAGCAAAGAAGGTGTTAGAGAGCATGTCTTTTTTTTTTTTTTTTTTGAAAGTAAGAGAGAATGTCTTCTGATACGATCGAATAGACAACGATACGGTCGTAGATTAATTATCTTATATGTTTTTTTGTTTGAATATTCCACATAATTTAGTTCTGTCAAGTTGCTGATACGGTCGATTATATCACGATACGTGAGTTTTATTATTTTTTAAAATAATTATAATAAGCCAAACGTAATATTTTTTTTAGGAGTGATGTTTTTGTAATCTAATGGGGGATTTCGTCTTAGATATGGGCTTTAATTTGAATTTTGAATTTTTTAAATTCAAATTATCTAAAATGGTTATTTTATCTTATCTTAATTTGTTTTAGTGTATACAGTTTCATTTATTTTTAAATTATATTTTCATTAATTAGTTTTATTTAATTAAGGTCAATATAGCAGAGAAGGTGTTAGAGAGCAGGCCTTCTGATGCAGTCAAATAGATCACGATATGGTCAAAGGTGTTAGATTAAATATCTTTGATACGGTCGAAGGTGTTAGATTAATTATCTTATATGCTGTTTTGTTTGAATATTCCACGAAACTAAGTTCTTTCATGTTACTGATACGTTTAATTAGATCACGATACGTGAAGTTCTTAGGTATTAATATCCCAGAAGCACTTTGATTGATGTACTGGTTTGAGACGTTCCACATCTCGTTGTAATATATCATCACCCCTATCATTGCTCTTGGTTTTTTGGATGCCAATACCTGTTGTTAAACGTCATCATTAGTTGCACGTTACATATGGGTGTAGGATGCAATTTAATAACAGTATTGAACTGAAATACAGTAAACAGAGCCCTGCATCTTTCATCCATTAATCATGTCTATCAAATTACTCTCTATTGTAGTTTTACAAATTCATCAGTGAACTTTTCTTGATTTGAGCAAATTTAATCTCTGTTTGATGAATATGACATATATGATTTTGCAAGATCAAACATCACAAATTAATAAATGTTTCAATTTTGATTATAGGAAAGCATAGCTAAATAGATAATTAAAGCAAGTCTGGTTTTATAGGGTTCATCTTCTATGTGCATTACTATAATGAATACAGTATTATATTCTGTAACCTATAAATTAAAGGTTCTTAAAGACAACAGAGATTCATAAAATTATAGCAATGAAACAATACATGTTATAGGAAGGATAATAGTACTAATTTTCTAGGGATTCAACGGCTGTTGGTGTTTCTCATAATTAGAAATTCTGAGTGTATCCTTTCAATCCTATATGTACTGGGTTTGTCATTCACAATGACAGGACTCTTATCTTGTTTGAAATACATTAGTGATATCCCAGGAAATCTGGACGGTTTCAGTTTAGGGGCCCGTCGTCTGGTTGGTTTGGCTGTTATTATTTGTATTTCCTTTTTATTTTGTTTAATCTCCAATTTATTTTATTATCATATCTACTAGTGTATTTTTGTAGGAATCATGTGTATTTTTATTATTTTGTTGTTCACAATATAAAAATCTTGGGGGCATAATTATAGTCATAAATAAAATTATAGACCTCTTCATGGAATTAAAATGTAGTGCACATAACATATTTTGTAGTGGGAATATAATTAGTCAAAGTAAAATTGCAAATAAAGACCTAAAATAATTAGTATAGCCGAGAACAAATTAAAATATATGTTGGAGAAGATTAAAAGTAACTACTTTTTCAATAATGCTATTTTTTTGGTACCTTGTTTGCATTATTTTTAATTTTGAATTGTGAATGGACAAAAAAGTCCTTCTGAAAAGAGAGAAATTAAACACAAATAGGTATTATAGATGAAATCTGTAAAAGAAATATACTTATGAGGATGCAATTAACGCAAAAAATAAAGGTAGGGACCATTTACATTGATGTCCAAAGATACCAATTACCCAAAAATGATTAATGCTTTATCTAAATTGGAGAGTCATAGAGTGTAGCTGACATTTTTATTGGACAATAAATAGATAAAATGTTTTTATGTATTCATGAATTCCACTAATGTAATTAGTACTGTACCCTTGCGTTGTACGGAAAGACATTCTAAAAATGATAAATAAGAATAGAATAGACCATCAAGTAACAAATATTTAAAAATGAAAAAGAATCTAATATATATTCCACTGTACTTTCAAAATGAATAATCTCTAATATATTGATCAACTTGATGATAGGCTTGTGTCAAACAATTAGTCTCGATCTGACACTATATGATATGACTTGACCATATAGTATCTTCATAAAGTTTTTCCCTCTTATTTGGTATATGTAGAATCTTAAAATTCATTGACTATGACACTGTTTATTTAATTATTAAGTGAGTTAATTGCATGCTAAATATGAGAGGAAATTAATAAAAGCAAATATTATTATGATGCATTTATAATTCCTCAATTTTTCTCAAGGGATTAATCTAAAATATTTAGCACCAAGTCATTTTATTTTTTATTTTTCTTTTTAACATTTTTTTGACATAGTAATATAATAATTTGAGCCAATTTATAAACACAGCTTTTATCATATATGTGAACCTAACAAATATATTCTAATTAAGCCTATAATAATACCCAACAACCTATATACAAAGAATATTTACAATGTCTATAAAATATTTTCATACAGCTCGCTAAAAAAACTCAAAATATATGTAGCTAGCAAAACCGATTCTGTATATTATATGATTACCAAAAAAGAGGTAATGAAGGCAAAAATAAGAAACTTATTCAAAAATAACAAAGATTTCAGTGGATAATTTGAAAAATCATTGACACATTAGTTAGATCCAAATTTCAATAAGAACCTAATTTAAAAGTGAGTCTTTTCTTGATCCCTCAAACTAAATTAAAACTCTAGATTTTGGGTAATTAATCCTCATGATTGCTCTTCGTTGAAGGTCAAATTATTCAAAAATAAGTGTAAAAACTTAAATACTATGCTCCAATGGTAAGAAATTCAGTCTAACACGTGGCCTTCAAGCTAGTTGTATCCAAATCCTATATTCTTCAACTTTCTGAGAACCAAAAGGAATTCCCTATTCATATCTCCCTGTAAAAGATAAAGAAGCAATAATAATAATAATAATAATAATAATAATAATAATAAATGAGTGATTTAGTTTTCAAAAGATTACAGCTTTTATTGCGAAACACCACCAATCATACTTAAAAACCTCTAGTGCTTCCTTATAAGTTTTTCTTATTTTATTTTCTATCATACCATAATTGCATAAAATAGAAAAATTAGCCAACAACATTTGATCACAATTCAATAACATCAAATTCTAAGGGGGAAATGAAGAAAACTTTGAAACTTTCAAACATATACTTTCAAAGCAACGCAAAACATGGATACCAGATATTACATAAAAATTAGATCGGAAGATCTATGTAATTTAAGAGCAAAAAAGACAGAACTTCAGTCCTCCCTTGTGCATCATGACTGCCACTATAGGAGTCAAACACGCTCTTCCGATCTGTCAAGAACGACTATATCCATGAAAACTTGAAATAACAATAATATTAGATAAGATTTATATAACAAAAATTAGAGTAGGAATATTCATGTCCTTTGTTAAAATAAATGTGTCAAACCCATATAAAGAATCTACAAATAAAGAATGCAGATCGGAAGAGCAAAATATTTAAAGTAAAGAGTACGACTCTAACTTGAGATAGATAAAAATAACATACTTTAATTTGTATTAGTCAACTAAAGCGATGACAATATAATATCCATACAGAATAAGATCTAAAATTTCTTATGAACTAATAGATCTACACTATAAATAAGAGAGATTGTGCCAAATATTGAATTGAAATAGTAAAGATAATTCAGAAAGATAAATAGTTGAGAGATTTATTGAAAGTTTTAATTCAAACGGCTGAATTTTTTAAAAATGGATAATCCAACTAATTTTTTCACCATTCTAGTATTCTTCTACTTGTCTAATATCTTCTTGAATTCACTTTAAATATTTAGACCAAATTCTTGAATTTACCATAGCCTCTACACCAAATTCTCAACCAATTGAACCATGAAATCAATAGCCCAAGTCCATATGAACTCTCATTGTCAAAGAAAATAAATCGCTAAGATTTTAGCATTGATTTAGGAAATTAAGATGCATTATCACAGAGATTTTAGCGTTGACTCAGGAAATTAAAATGCGTATGGTAGAGATTTTAGAACAACGGATTAGGAAATAATCAAAAGTATAGAGAGAATTAACAATTAGAACAGTAGCTTAGGAAATAAGAATCCTCAGGCACTCGAAAGGGAAAGATGGGAAGAAAGAGAAGGGAAATTGCAGTGAAATTTGGGGGGAAAAGCAGGGGATAAGCTAGAAATTTTTCTCAGGGCGGTCCAATTTATATTTTTATTTTTCTTTAGAGGTGTGATTGAAAATTTTACAAATTGTTTAATGAAGAGATATCTATATAATTACTAATAAACACAAATCTAATATGAATGTCCTTTTAAAACAAATATATATAATATGTGCATATTAAGATGTACAGATTCCCACATCGGATTACATAATAAAATAGAAACATGTTGAGTGTTATAAAAGTGCATATTAGAAATGCAATTTTCAAAGAGAATTGAATTGTATCCCACATCTGATTGATAGCAAACAACGGCTGATGGTGTACTTTATAAAATTAAAATGGAAGATATGTGATTTAAGGAGGATGAAATCTCACATAGAATTAAGAATATAATATTTTCTAATGAAAATATATCCATATAATAACTAATAAATACAAATCTAAAATGAGTGTCCTTTTAAAATAAATATGTATAATAATATGTGCATATTAGGATATACAGATTTCCACATCGGATTACATAATAAAATAGAAAAATGTTGAGTGTTATAAAAATGGATGTTAGAAATATAACTTTCAAAGAGAATTGAATTGTATCCCACATCGAGTTGATAGCAAACAATGGCTGAGGGTATACTTTATAAAATTAAAATGGAAGATATGTGATTTAAGGCGAATGAAATCCCACATCGGATTAAAAATATAAAATTATTTGGCTGAGTCTATATAAAAATGGAAGTTGGAATGCATGTAACATAATTTTTATTGGTATAACTATTGATTTTCATCCCAATTACAGTTAAAAGCTTTTTCCTATACAAGATAATTGATAATTGATTTTGGGCTCGGGAAAACAGTGCAATTAGCCCAAAAATCAAATGGGCTGCGACAGGAGGCAGTGCGGTCACATCACAAAAGGTACCACAAAAGACTGACCACGACAATTATAGCACTGAAATATGCGAGAAAAAAGTACCGTAAAAGACTGACCACGACAATTATAGCACTGAAATAGGCGAAAAAATTTATAAGGCAATTTAAGTGCCTTTATATATATATATTATATATATATATATATATGTTTAGGTTGGAGGTGGGGATGACGTTGGGGAAGTTGAGGTGTGGATATAAATTTTCTTTATAGTTTTTAGAATAGGGTTGTTTAGATAAAACCCCTTTATTATTATTATTAGTTTTTTTATTTATGTAAATTATTATTATTATTATTATTAATAACATGGGAAATTTTAAGCTCCACCTATAAATTTTGGACAACTATGCATTTTCTCTCTCCTTTTCTAGATTGGGCCTCATTCCCTCCCGGTCCCTTTTCCTAATTATTGGTTGGGCTTTTCTCTCTGGGTTAAGTGGTACTACTCTGAATAGAAGTGTTTTGGGCTCTCTAATCTCCATGACTCTATCCCCAACCCGTCCCCTCTTTCTCTCACCAAACCATCTCTTCAAAACGAGAATCACATACTTTTCCAATGCAAAACAACAATTTTTAGACTCATATAGGTGCCGGTATGATACACGTGTATACATGCAATTATATTTGACATAAAGTGCTATAACCGACACCTATATGGGTGTCAGAAAATTTTTGTAAAAAATAATTCTAACTCGACCAACTTATTATCTTAATGGTAAAGATATCTGCTATTTTCAAACCTTGTAGTTGGTCTTTCACCTCAAAATTCTATTTTAGTAGTAAATCGTATTAATATTGCATATAACTTTTTCTTCATTAAGGTTATTAGAAGTTTATAACGTGCCTTAGAGCACTTCTAGC